>CM053793.1:191166570-191381570 GCA_028749045.1 Cupressus sempervirens | reverse complement strand
GCTATGAGAGTGTGAAAGACAATCAAAATAGTTGATTTAAGGGGTAGCACAACATCACATGATTTAGAAGGGCTTTGTCTTTTGTAGTTGCAAAGAGGCAACATAGTTAATTATTTGAGATATCATTGTTTTGCAACTAGAAGAAATGTAAGTCTTGAACTACAGTGAAGGTGCAAGATGTTTAGTTGGATGGTCATCGCCAGATCACAATAGTTATGAAAGGAAGTGAAAAGTTGTAGTCCAATATTTTTAGTGTAGAGAAACTTTTTATGTGTAAATTTCTAGAGGTACAATAAGAGGTTATCATTAAGAGGCGTGCTTTATAGGTTTTACCATGCTTTTTGATACCCACATTCTAAACTTCCAAACTAACTCTGCAAAGTAAATTTTGGTTTTTTTTTAATTGCTAATGATAGTTTATGAACTATGACTTGTGAAGAAAATAGAGTTGTGAAGATATGTTGAAGTTGAATCATCAAATTTAGGACTTTAGGTTCTACTTTGACTTTAGAATCAAGTCTCCAAAAAGCTAAATTATCAATACATTCCAAGGTGTAGAATACTTGTGTGAAGTTGAACTCGAACTTGAACTAGGGACTTCAAATTCAACTTCAATTTAAGTTCAAATCCAACTTCAAAATCAAGTTTCAATTTTCAAAAGTTTGCATAATCAAACCTAAAGCTCAATAGTCTACTTTTCCATATTTCAAAATGTAGATTCAGAAATCTGATGACTCAAAGTTCATCACTATGATAAGATTTACATTTCAAGTTGAACATGTAAAGTTCATGGTTCCACTTCTAGGTTGGAAATTTTTGAGGTTTAGTTCAAAGTTTATTTTCAAAGTGAAAGGAATCTAATAATGTGGACCCAGATTCAAGTTTAGACACCCAGACTAGTTGAAAAGCCAAATTATCAGAGGGGCCAAATTGTTTTCAAAATGATGTTGGTAAGGCCAATATTCCAAGTTTAAACTTGACAATATATCTTCTTTGTGGGTTATGATGTGAGACTATATCACATACTTGAAGCATGAAAAGATTACGATCTTAATGTAATTTCCATGGGACCCGATATGCTTCACAAATATCCAAAGAGTATCATGAGGTATAGGACCATGAAGGATTAATGGTCCTAATAAAATATTATCCAATTTAAATTGGATATAATACACTTGTGTACTAATTGAACACTCATATATGAACAAGGAGAGCCTACAGTCATACCTTGAGACATAGGATATCTGTTGATATAAGTGTGTGATTTGCCTAACATAATGCTCATAAATGAGGTTTAAGGATGACATTAGTTTCCAAGAATCACAAGACATATTATGTAGATGATTTCAAACATGAATATTGGAATGTATAAGGAACCATCAATGACTGTCAAAAAGCTTTTTGGGATTTCATGAGATAAATGACCTCAAGAAATGGTAATACTCAATATACTGAGTTATAGCAAGTAATCAGGTTGACAAAATGTAATGTGGAGAGGTGGAGCCCATAAATAACAAATGATGAATAGTACCCTTCAAAACTTGATGTAGTCATGGAAGTAAACATCCATTTCATGGCAAAAAAGATGACATCAAGATTGTAGGGTGATTTTTGACAAAAGGAACATTGACCATACACACGGACTTTTTGTCAGAATGCCTCAGTGTTAAAAAGAAAAACTACCAAATGATGGCACAAGAGTCATACATGTTGCTCATAACATGGAAAATTCATATTTAGTCCAAGAAGAATTGGGTGTCTCATTGCTATATATATTTGATATGTTTCCAAGATACTGATAATGGAAAGTAGTAAGGAATTAGCACATAAAGATGATCATGTGGTCAATTGACTTGTGGATTTTGTTTGTGGATAAACACACTTCTCCAATTAATGGTAAGAATTACACCATGGAATGTATGGATAGTAATAACACATTTGCGTTGGAGGCCTTTCATCAACAAGGAAGACTATGGCTAATGACAGAATCAGGACGATTGCAAGTATCTCCAGATTTCACCTCCTCTTTTATGTACAACAATGTTCCTATTGTGAAAGTGCTTAATATTTCATCTTGGGAAGGAGAATAGGAATCTTTACAATATTTCCATTTTGAATTGGATTAAGATGTACTTTTGGATATGGGCACTCTAGTGCATGGAATAGGAAAGGAATGTGTAATAAAGCATTCCATTCCTTTTGCTATACCTTCCATAGTGGTTCCTAAGGAAGATATAAATAGAACCAAGAATAAGAGGACTGTCTATATTTGAGATATGGATGAGACACTGATTTTTCTCAAATCTTTGCTTCATGGAAAGTATGCTGAAGCATTTAGTGATTCAAAGGATGTTCAATAGGCCATAAAGATTGAAAGGCAATAGGAAAGACTCATTCCTCAAGTTTTTGATGAATTTTTGTATTATAAGCAGGTTGAAAACTTCAACAAATCACATCTAGATGCATGGAATGACTATGATGATGGCATAGATCTATGAAATTATGATTTCAATAATGACAATCTTGTTGAGCCTAGTGATGATGTAAACCAAAGAAAATATGTCTGCCATTACTGTTCTATATGTAATAGGTTTGCTCAGGGGCTACATAAATTTCTTGATAATGAACAAAGTCAAATTTGGCAAGATCTCTATGATGTTACAGATGCTTATACTGATGAATGGCTTTCTACATGAAGGGAATATTTAGAGGATTTCTTGCAAACATAGGGCATTTCCACACAAGTTGCTACTCATGTTGAAAGCAATGAAGGCCTACATTTATCCGAGGATGATAGAGCTTCATAAAATGTAAATGTTTTGGTAACATTAGGCACACTATTACCTAGGTTAGTCAAATGCTTGCTATTTTGTTTGGATGGTTTGTTCACATATGATAATTTGTACAATTCATGGGATGTGGAAAGTTGCAAAATTTTCAATGGATTAATAAAAAATATTTTGAAGGGCCAGGGGTACAGTTTTGTGTTATTGGAGATGGCATGGAAGAATGTCAAGTAGCAAAGAGTATGAGCTGGCCTTTTGTGAAAATTGATCCACACCCAAATGGAGTGCATCAGTTTCTTGTATTATGTTGATCTACTAGATGAACCATCACAGGGGTACATTGTAGAGGTTTTTGGTGGCTATTTCCAACTTCCTAACCTTGGTCTAATCAGTGCAAATGGACTCGCTATCCCACCTAATTTTTTTACCCCTAAAGTATGGTGAAGACCAATCTTGAATGATGACTCAACTTAAGTAGTGATAGGTGTTCATAAAGAAAAACTTAGATGAAAGTAAGCAATATCATAATGTTTTATTAAACATTATTTTAATCCTTAATAAATTACTTCTCCTCAATAATAGATAATAGAATACATAATTATTTAAAGATCATATGAGGATAGAACAATCCAAGTAAACATTTGGAAATGCGAGCAGTTCCATGAAATAGTTATTCAAACTAAAATAGAACTGCCAAGAATAGAGGTTAAATAGATTGCAAATTAGTGTACTATAGGTTCTTTTCTTTTTGTAGTCTGGGGGTTCTATAGTAGCTAGAAGGATAGGACAATGTTATTTTTTGATAGAGGAAGTAGTTTTTGTGTAATTTTTTAAAATTTTATGTAGATTAACTGTGATAAGGGGATTGAACAATACTATTATTGTTTTATCATGTTTCTGGAATAAAGAGGGATATAAGTGTGTTTGATTTTGCAATCATATACATTTGTGTTTCTTATCTAGAAGGATTTTGAGTCCTTCTTTTTCTATTTTAGATGTAGTCCTTTATTACCACATTGAATGTGATATATGTAGTCTTGCGGTTATGTATTCACAATTTTACATAAAGATATTTAAAACTCTCTCTCTCTCTCTCTCTCTCTCTCTCTCTCTCTCTCTCTCTCTCTCTCTCTCTCTCTCTCTCTCTCTCTCTCTCTCTCTCTCTCTCTCTCTATCTCTCTCTCTATTTTCTATGTAATATGGAAGACTTGGTAGATAGTATTGGGGAAATTTGTTGGTTTTTCATTCATAATCAACTTAGCAATCTAATAATCGCATTTATTCTATATTGATAAATGAATATCAGAAAAACCCTTTGTGTCTTCAAGTTAAGACATAACTAGATATCACATTCATTAAATATCTTTTATGAGGGAGTTGTACCTCTCAATTTAGAGGAAGATTATCAATAAAATGGAAATCTATCCAATTGTTACTACATTTTGTTCTTCTTTTGAAGCATATTGAGTCATTGTTTGCATTTCTATCCAAAGGAAAAAACTGTTTACTAATAGTTTTTGGCAATTCTACTAGGGAAAGAAAGTAAAGTTCTAGTGCTTTCCTTTCCTTGGATATTTGAAGGTTACCACCCCAAGGATAGTGGTTTCCAACTCTAATCTATTTGGTAAAACAAGCCCAATATAATCATGGCCTTGGCTGTGACTCAATCATGGTAGCCACATTTTGGTCCTTTTGGTCTGCCTCATTTCACACTCATGCCTACTGAATCAAAGAAATATTTTCCTAAGTATTCTGAAAGAAGTAATCAAGATTTTGACACCCACATTCGAGCATTCAATACAACCTATGGGATTCTTGGTGTTTTGGAAGAAGATGTGTATGTTCAGCTATTTGTTAAATCTCTTGTGGATGATGTTGTTGTTTGGTTTCAACATTTGGAAGATGGGTGCATAACTAGTTGGTATGTGGTGGAAAGTAAATTCCTTGCAATCTTTAATCCAGTCATCAATGTAGGCTCTCTATTATTCCAACTCTTCAAAATTGAGAAAGAAGAAAATGAAGAGATAAGAAGCTTTGTGGATCAATTCACCCAAATCTTGGCAAAGATCCTACAAGTTTACCAGCCCAGCCAAGCTAACATATTGTCAATCTTTATTGTAGCATTGCATCCAAAAGTTTGATTTCATCTCAAAAGGTGTAAGATACATGATCTTGAAATTGCTAATTGAGAGGCCATTAAAATTGAAGATGATTTAGCTTATCTAGTTGGTTTCAACAAGATAACATTGCAAAAGTCTTAGGTCTAGATTTTAAATTGAAAGATGAGCATACAAGTGATAAACCTTCATAGAAAAGAGTTTTCCTTTGTGAGCAATAGTGTCATCCAGAGGTAAAACCCACAATGAAAAGGCTTGTCCTCAAAATAGCAAGACCAATATCCTCCATTTCTTATTGTCAAATAGCAACAATCTTCAGTGCAAAGGACTTGGTAATACCTCCTTCATTTGAAATCAATACTTACCATACAATGGGATTATATCACTTGCATGTCAAATATGATGATGAGGACTCTCAAGAAGTCACACCCAAAGAAAACAATTCTTCTAATATAACAACAAGTTGTTGTCCACACATTGAGGATGATAAAGATCATCCCAAGTTGGATGATTTAAGTAAGCTCTTTGTAGAGGAAGAGCTAGCTGAAGATGAGTTGAAGGAAAGTTTACTAATGGACACCTCTCACCCCATCCATGAATCTTTTTCTTTTGAATCTACTAATGTAGTTTCAGCCATCAACATCAATCAAGAAAGCATGTTAGATCAGTATGACAATCAAAAGATTCATAAGGAAGGATTGAAAGAAATCTTGGAAGGTGATGGAGGGGTAGAATATGAAACCTTTTTATTTCATTTCCCTTCTTTTCGAGAGGAATGATCACAACTTGACACATAAGAGGACTTCTAAACTCCTATGAGGTATTCAAATGTTGATTTGCAATCTAAGGTTAGACCCCAGCTAAGTAGTCTTCATGAATTAGAGGCAATCACACTCACTCATGATAGAAAAGGTTCCCAAAAGGGAGAACCTTTCATATGCTCAGGTAAAGAAGATACTCTCCAAAAATGGATGGATCAGCAAGTGAGACAAAAAAAAAGGTTGAAGAGCTAGATGATAAGTAGACTTTGAATGAGCTTAACCCACTATACCTTCCAATGGGGTTCCATGAAGATGTCATTATTAGAGAAAATCCTCTTTTCCAAATACAAGAATCATCTTTTGGTAGGAAGGATTATTTATCTCCCTTTGGAATAGAGAATGTTGAAACAAATATACTGCAAGGAGAGCCACCAAGACCATGGAAGGTTTCAGCAAACACATTGTGTCATAGTGAAGAGGTGTCATCTCACTTTCTCTTAGCAAACAAGGAAGGAATTACTCTCATGAAAACTCTAGGTATAAGCCTTTCAAACTCCTCTAATTTAGATAAAGAGTTTTCAAACTTATTAGCAGTAACAGATGATGGACTTATCCTGATTGAGGTTGGCCCTATGCTTGAAAAAGCTCACTCCTATTTTGGGGGATTTTTTCATTCTAAAAAGCCTCTTGTTGGTGCTAATTCTTAAAGTATGTGTGCTAGAAATAACATAATTCCTACTTTGAAAAATTTTGAACAAGTTTTGTTTCAGTATATTTTTGGAAAGGAACTTGAAAATTCTTTGTAGAGTGACCAAGAAAACTCAAAATTTTATAATGAAATATGGATCTTTGGATGTGAAAATCAATGGATAAGGTTTCTATGCAGGATTAATCTGAGATACCAAGAAGATGATTTTGCTAGATGGAAGTATTGGTTTGCACCATGCCAACACAACTCACTATTCAGGAAAGGCTCTTTTTTCTCATAGCTAGTGGATGACTTTGTGTAAGTTTTTTTCCTCAGCTCTAGTCCCATGGTGAATTCTTCTCACCTATGTACATTTGTAAATTGTTTTGCTCTCCATTTTTGGTGGTGTGTACTGTAGCTTTTTGGTGGTTGTGTCACTAGTTTTCTTTTGTTTGTTGGTCACTTTGGTTGTTTTGGTGTTGTCTCATTTTCTCTCTCTCTGCAAGTAGAACCCTTTCTTTGTCCATGTGACTCTATTTCCCAATGGATAAGCACTAGTCTCTACCATATATTTTTTGATTCTTTATGTCCCTCATGGCCCAAATCCCCAGTTAGAGCTAGTTAGTTCCATGCTTTTTGATACCCACATTCTAAACTTCCAAACTAACTTTGCAAAGTAAATTTTGATTGGTTTTTAATTTCTAATGATAGTTTATGAACTATGACCTATGAAGAAAATAGATTTGTGAAGATATGTTGAAGTTGAACCATCAAATTCAAGACTTCAAATTCTACTTTGGCTTCAAAATCAAGTCTCCAAAGAGCTGAATTGTCATTACATTCCAAGGTATAAAATACCCATGCAAAGTTGAACTCAAACTTGAACCAAGGACTTCAAATTCAACTTCAACTTCAAGTATGAATCCAACTTCAAGATCAAGTTTCAATTTTTAGAAGTTTGTAGAAAAAAACTTCAAGCTCAGTAGTCTACTTTGGCATATTTTGAAATGCAGATTTAGAAGCTTGATGACTCAAAGTTCATCATTATGCTTAGATCTAGATTTCAAGTTAAATATGAAAATTTCATGGTTCCACTTATAGCTTGGAAAGTTTTGAGGTTCAATTCAAAGTGAAAGGAATCTAATAATGTGGACCTAGATTTAGGTTTAGAGACTCAGACTAGTTGAAAAGCCAAATTATCAAAGGGGCTAAATAGTTTTCAAAATGATGTTGGTAAGGCCAAGATTCCAAGTTTAAACTTGATAATATATCTTCTTTGTAGGTTATGATGCAAGACTATATCACATACTTGAAGCATGAAAAGATTATGATCTTAATGTAATTTCCATGGGACTCAATATGCTTCACAAATATCAAAAAAGTATAACAAGGTATAGGCCCATGAAGGATTGATGGTCCTAATAAAATACTATCCAATTCAAATTGGAGATAATACAACTGTGTACAAATTGACCACTCATATATGAACAAGGAGAGCCTGTGGTCATGCCTTGAGACATAGGATGTCTACTGATGTAAGTGTGTGATCTACCTAACATGATGCTCAAATATGAGGCATAAGGATTGCATTAGTTCCCAAGAATAATAAGACACATAATGTAGATGATTTCAAGCATGAATACAAGAATGTATAAGGAACAATTGATGACTATCAAAAAGCCTTTTGGGATTGCATGAGATAAATGACATCAAGAAATGTCAATACTTGATATACTGAGTGATAGCATGTAATTAGGTTGAAATAATGCCATGTGGAGAGGTGGAGCCCATAAATCACAAATGATGAATAGTACTTTTCAAAACTTGATGCAGTAATGGAAGTTAGCATCCATTTCATGGTAGGAAAGAAAACATCAAGATTGTAGGGTGATTTTCAACAAAAGGAACATTGAACATATAGGCAAACCATTTGTCAGAATTCCCTCGTGTTAAAAAAAAAACTCACAAGTGAAGGCACATGAGTCATACACATCACTCATAACATAAAACATTCATGTTTAGTCTAGCCAAAATTGGATGTCTCATTGCTATGTATATTTGATATGTTTCTAAGATATTGATAATGGAAAGCATTAAGGGAATCAACCCATATAGATGATCATGTGCTCAATTGACTTGTGGATTTTGTTTGTGGATAAATGCACTCTCCAAATAATGGGAAGAATTATTCCATGGAATTTGTAGATATTAATAACACAATTACATTGGAGGCCTTTCCTCAACAAGGAAGATTGTAGATAATGATAGAATCAAGAGGACTACAAGTACCTCTAGATTGCACCTCCTCTTTTATACAACAATATTCCTATTGTGAAAGTGCTTAACATTTCATCTTGGGAAGGAGAATAGGAATCTTCACAATACTACCATTTTGAATTGGATACAAATGTGCTTTTGGATATGAGCACTCTAGTGCATGGAATAGAAAAGGAATGTGTAATAAAGCATTACATTCCTTTTGTTGTACCTTCCACAATGGTTCCTAAGGAAGATATAAATAGAACCAAGAATAAGAGTACTGTCTATATTTGGGATATGGATGAGACACTAATTTTTCTCAGATCTTTTGTTAATGGAAATATATGCTGAACCATTCAATGAGTCAAAGGATGTTCAGCATGGCATAAAGATTGGAAGGTGATGGGAAAGACTCATTCTTGAAGTTTGCAATGAATTTTTCTATTATGAGCAGGTTGAAAAATTCATCACGTCACATCTAGATGCATGGAATGATTGTGATGATGGCATAGATCTATCAAATTATGATTTTAATAATGACAACATCATTGAGCCTAGTGATGATGTAAACTGAAGAAAATATGCCTATTGTTACCATTGTATGTGTAACAAGTTTTCTCAGGGACTACATAAATTTCTTGATAATGAACAAAGTCAAATTTGGCAAGATCTCTATGATGTCATGGATGCATATACTAATGAATGACTTTCTGTAGGAAGGGCATATTTAGAAGATTGCTTGCAAACATAGGGCATTTCCACATAGGTTGCTCCTCATGTTGAAAGCAATGAAGGCCTGCATATATTCAAGGATGATAGAGCTTCACAAAATTTAAATGTTTTGGTAACATCAGGCACACTAGTACCTAGCCTAGTCAAATGCTTGCTATTTCATTTGGATGGTCTATTCACCTATGATAATGTGTATAGCTCATGGGATGTGGAAAGTTGTAGTGTTTTCAATGGATTACAAATCGTTTTGAAGGGCAAAGGGTATAGTTTTGTGTTATTGGAGATGGCTTGGAAGAATTCAAGTAGTAGAGAGCATGAGTAGGCCTTTTGTGAAAATTGATCCACACCCAAATGGAGTACATCATTTTTTGGTATTATGTTGATCTACTAGATGAACCATTATAGGGGTACATTTTGGAGGTTTTTGGTGGCTATTTGCAACTTCCTAACCTTGGTCTAATCGGTGCAAATGGACTCGCTACCCCAGCTAACTTTCTGACCCGTAAAGCATGGTGAAGACCAATTTTGAATGATGACTCAGCTTAAGTAGTGATAGGTGTTCATATATAGAAACTTGGAGGAAAGTAAGCAATATCATAATGTTTGATCAAACATTATTTTAATCCTTAATACATTACTCCTCCTCAATAATAGATAATAGAATATGTAATTATTTAAAGATCATATGAGGATAGAACAAATAGAGTAAATATTGGGAAATGTGAGCAGTTCCAAGAAATAGTTATTCAAATAGAAATAGAACTGACATGAATAGAGGTTAAATAGATCGCAAATCAATGAAAGATAGGTTCTTGTATTTTTTTATTTTAGGGGTTCTATAGTAGCTAGAAGGAGAAGACAATGTTATTTTGTGATAGAGGAAGTAGGTTTTTTTTTCTTTTTTTAAAATTATTATCATTATAATATGTAGGTTGACTATAATAAGGGGATTGAACAATACTATTATTGTTTTATCAGGTTTTTGGAATAAAGTGGGATATAAGTGTGTTTGATTTTGTAGTCATATATATATATATGAGCAATGTTAGTATGCTAATAGAAACCAAATTTAAATAAAACTTCTACAAACTAAACAAAATTCATAAACTTCAAGATAGTCTAAGATAGTCTAAGATTGTGTTATTTTGCAAAGGGGAAGGATCCAATTTATAGGCAAGAGGCTTGAGGGATTGAGGGCTAAGATGCAAGGATGGGAAAAAGCTCATGGAGGGCTCAGATTGCATGAGAAGAGAGCACATGGATTGTGCTTCCTTACAGCCAATCAAGGAGTGACACATGTCACATGGTGAGAGGATGGAGGAAAGGGGAAGGATGAGTCAACAAAAGAGGCTCAAGGGATAAAATCTTAATAAAGACCCTCATAATGGCTTGTAAGAGCAATAAAAGGGCTTGGAAGAATCATTTATGGCCTAGTGGGCTTCATAAAGTTTTATGGTTGAGATATTTTGAGGGAGATGAGAGCAATTTTGACTTGGGCTTGATTAGGAGGGTTTTAAGCTTGCTTAGGCTTGTGCAAATGATTAGAGGATGGATTAGGATGGTTTAGGATTAGCTTAGGGATAGGCAAGTGGATGGCATTTAATGAGGGTGGGTGAAGGAGGAGATATTTGTTAACTTTGGCTTGGGTTAGTAAGTTTTAACCCATGTTTAGGGAATGTGACAAGGTTAGGAGGGGATTAGAATTAGGGTTAAAGACATCTTCTAGAAGAGTCTAGGCTTTGGATGAGGATGAAGACTTTCTAGAAGAGTCTAGAACTTCCCAGGATAAGATTTTATGAAATAAATAAAGTTTTATTTATTTCAAGGGTTCGGGTTGAGGAGATATTTATTAAAATATTTTTAATAAACATGAGGATTAATATTTAATCTTGATTAAATATTTTGAGTTGGGATTAGAGGTAGGAAATGATGGGATTAGCCTTTAATCGAAATTAAAGAAGGATTAGAAGATTTTGGAAGAGGTTATTGGTCTTAAGGAAATTGGCCAAGTTTTGGGCAAAAAATAATTTTTTTATTTATTTTAGGATTTTTGGTCAATTTATTAAATAAATAATTAATAAAGAAGGAAATAATGTTTAAATAATATTTAAACATTTTTGGGAGGGATTCCTTAATTAAATATTTTTAATTAAGATAAAGGGATTTAATGGCATAAAAATTAATTAATTAATTAATTAGTAAATGACGATGTCATCAAGAATTTTTTAGAAAATAAAAATACTTTATTTTCTAAAGGTTTTTAGGTGTCTACAATATACATTTGTGTTTTTGATCTGGAAGGATTCTGAGTCCTTTTATTTCTATTTTAGATGTAGTCCTTTATTACCATGTTGAATGTGATATATGTAGTCTTGTGGTTATGTATTCACGTTTCTGCATAAATATATTTACAAATTTCTCTCTCTCAATTTTATCTGTAATATGGAAGACTTGGTAGATAGTCCTATGGATGTTTGTTGGTTTTTCATTCATAAATAACTTAGCAATTTGATAATCACATTTATTCTATATTGATGAATGAATGTTGAAAAAACCCTTCATGTCTTCGGGTTAAAGACATAACCAGATATCACATTCATTGAATATCTTTTATGAGGGAGATATACCTCTCAATTCAGGGGAAGATTATCAATAAAATGATAATCTATCCAATTATTAGTGCATTTTTTTCTTCTTTTGAAGCATATTGAGTCATTTTTTTCATTTCCATCCGAAGCACAAAACTATTTACTAACAATAGGAAATGCCAAGCTCATGTTGTGGGGCTTGTGGATAGTTGGTGGCTATCAAGAAGATATTTTGGGTGTCCAAATAGAGGAAGGATGATATGTGAAAAGAAATTTGAGGCTTTTGTATTATTAGATGCAAGAGGAAATGAAGTTACAATCTTACGCCTAGTCATGAGATCTTAAGGCTTAAGATAGAGGAGTTACAATGGCATGAGATTTAAGATATTTGTAAGGAAAAATTTGATGTGCTACAATCTTATGCTCATAATAAGATTAGGAGAAGAAAACATGAAGATTTAAGATGCTACAAGAATTTGTGAGATTAGAAGCCTTTAATTTTAGAGTTATGATGATATGCCTAATCGTAACCTTGTATGATCATAAAATAAGCAAATGAATGTTAAAGTTGAGTGGGGTCAATAACATAAGCACATGTCAATAAACTATTTTGATGTTACAAAGGATAGAGGATCATAATATTGTGAGGGTAGATCATGAGGTTTCCAATATAACAAAGTAATGCTAAGTGTAAGATCATAAAGGTAAAAATTAAGGCTTATGAAGCTACGATTAAGAGAGATAACCACCAGCCTATGGCCAAGAGTCAAAGATAGTACTTAAATGAAAGATTTCAAAGATATGAAAAGTGTTAGTTAATTTTGATTAGGAGATTGTAAGACAATAAAAGGAGAGGTTGGATGCTATGCAAAGCTATGATTGTAAGATTATAGATGTCAAAAAGACATTGTGTCCAGTGTTTCAATCTTACAATAAGTTGTGGCTCATAAGATCATAAGAAACTTAAAAGGCCTCTTTGAAGATAAAAAGATAAGGGGATTGCAAGATCTTAAGAGAAAACAAAGAGGATTGTGTGAGCCTCCAATGAGTTGATTCAACAAATAAAAATGTGCCATGTGGCACCTAGGTGGAATTTTTTAGAGTAAATAATTATTTATTCTTTTACTTAAGTTTACTTAGGTTAAATGCATTTATTTAATAGTTGTATTTGATGATTTGTTGACAACATGGTAGTTTGTTCCTATCTAGTCATACTTATCCTCTCAACTTGATCGAGGATATTCCACCTTTTGTGGACGTATGCTTAGTTGTCACACTTATCTCCTAGTGCTTTCTAGTTTTCTCTAGAAGCTTCCTTGAGTCCTTTATATTTAGGCTCTCTCATTGTATATTCATATCATTCACAAAAGAATTTCATTTTATTATTGTGAAATATCTTTTCTTGCTTTGTTGAATTGCTTCAAGCTCTTTCTCCTTTCTTCTTTAGTTTCTCTTTAGCAAGCTATTTTCATGCAGGTGATCTTGGTGCACTGTGAAGTTAGATTTCATCAACTTTGACATGGTATCAAAGCCTCCCTATTGCTTCTTAGTTGAAGGATTTTTGAAGCCACAATTTGAAAACATAAACCCGAGTTTGTTTGTGCATTTTTCTTTCAATTTAAGGGAAGAGCATATTTTTTGAGCAGTTTGGGACTAAACGAACGCTACCATTGAGTTCAAAAGGCCAATTATAGTCAAAATTCATATAAAACTTTGCAATTTTAGATTTCATGACATCTAGAGATTTCTTTTAGCCCCCTATAGGTTGGCCATACAGATTGTACAAAATTTTTAAGAAAAATAAATTTAAAAAGGGAGCGCTACCACAAAAGTGCCCTTGTGCCACCATGTAGTCACCCTTGCACCACCTATGCATAGCCTAGACACTACCATAGCTAGCCATGCCACCGCAGTGATGCCCATGCCCAGCCACCATTGATAGAGTACCAACAATGCTTCTGAGTTCTCCTCCCAAGCTCCACCATCACCAGTGGCACCGTTGCCTACAAACAACCATGGCATGATGTTAGTCTCCTAGCTAGTGACATCATTTCCTAGCATAACATCAGGCTGATGTCATCAGACCTGCACTACCTACTAATGTCATTTCTTGGCTTGATGATGTCATTTTTTAGTTACTGATGTCAACAAACTGGTGGCCAAATTTTTTCTTAGTGATGTCCTCCTAATAGTTGTATGGCCATCAAATTTTTTGCCATGACTATATTTTTCTAGTGAGTTAGTCTTTTGGAGCTAGAGTTGGTTTTATGGCCATAGCTTGAGAATGCAGAGGTCTTTTTCTGATGTAAAAGAAGTGTCAGAAAGCTGACTCTAAGATAGAGGCAATGGTGCTAGTTTAATCACATTCTAAGTTTGTTTGAGATTCTGTTTTTGCCATCAAAGTAGAAGCTTCTATTTCCTCCTTCTCTACATTTGGAATCTAGGTTCTTTTCTCAATTTTTGTGCTTTCTATAATTGTTTTGGTACTTGAGGGATATCTTTATATGTTGTCTAAGGGGGGAATTTTCTTTTCTATAATTTTCTTTAGAATAAGACTTCTAATTTTTCCTTCTTCTCTTAATGGCAGACCCATCTGTGACCCAGATCATGCCATGCAACTATCACACTTGGAATTCACAAATGACTAGGCTTCTCATGTCAAGAGGATTATGGTCATGTTTGGATTAGAACCAACTTACTCTAATGCACCTTTTTGAGGTTCTTTAGCACAAGAATAAAATGGATGAGGACATGGGATTGATTGTACTAAATATCTTAGATAGTCTTCTCTTTCACTTGGATGGTTTGACCACTCTGTGGGCTATTTGACATAAATTCTAGACTTTGTTGGGCATGAGAATGAGTTTTGGGCACTTTAGCTTGATGTAGAATTGACATCTTTGACACCTAATAACTTCCTCACCATTGAGGACTTATTAATGACGTTCAAATCTCTGCGTACACTTTTATAGGGATGTGGGAAAGATAAGAGAGAGGGTGAGTATATCTTTTTTATACTCTCAAAGTTGAGGGGATAGTATCAGGTCTTCTCTTCCACTTTCTACTCCACTATGGATTCCTTGGGTGATACACATAGGATGCCTTCATTTGAGATTTTTTTATCGGTTAACTCATGAATAATCCAAGATCACTTAGATGGACTCGCTTTCAAGTTCATAAGAGCAGAAGATGAAGCAGATATTAGATTCCTCTTCTCTTGGTTCATCATCTTCTTCTAAAAAGAATGAGAAAAAGAAGACTAAGACTCCTACCTATTCCTATTGTCAAAAAGGATCTCATGATGAGGCACATTTTTTTTAGAAGACATTTGATGGCTATGATAAACAAATTGCAAATTTGTAAGGTCTTCTTCAAAAGAGCATTTTTTCCTCTCCATCCTCTTCTACCTCACAGGGGTGTACCTTTTAGTCTTCTTCCACATCTTTAACATCTACAATAGATCTTGGAAAGGGTCATGCATTACAGACATCCTTTGCATCCCCTTTACAGGTCCCTTGGATACTAGATTTAGGTGCTTCTCACCATATGACATCTTCTCAAGGTGTCTTCTCTACTCTTGAGGCTTCTCCCATCCCTCATATTGTCATTAGGAATAATTCTACCCTACCAATCTATAGGAAAGGTTTGGTTCACATCCAGGATAATCTATTCAATGATGTATTGTGTGTTCCATCTCTATCTGCCAACCTTCTCTTATTTTCTCAGATTACACATAATGCATCAAGGAAGATAGTTAAGTTCACTGCAAATTTAGTCTTCATTCAGGATCATGCCATAGGAGGCCTTATTGCTTCATGGATAGTTGATTCTTCTACCCATCTCTACACCTTCTAACACTTTTACCTACCATCTCCATTTTTGGAGCACAACTCTTCTCTTTTGTAGGAGCATCGTGTGGTACAGTCAGGATACTTGAAAATTTGTATTGTTCCTAAGATCCCTGTTTTGACTTCCACACCACATCTATTTGAGGGATTTTCTCTTCTATAGGATTCTTCTTATGCTCTATCTAGTCCTCTAGCTCCATTCATTGAGCATCCAAGTGCACTTTTTGTAGATACTATAGAGGACATTCATGATAGTGTCATCATACCTATCGTGGGGATTCCCTTTTAGGATCCTCATACTTCCTCCTTTGAGCATCAATTAGGCCTATCAATTTCCCCTCTCATTTAGGGGTTCCCTTTTTCTATTCCCTTATTTCTCCCACATTGGAGTTGCATTGGTTTGATCCTCACTTTAGGGGCTCCATTATTCTAGGGGGGATTTGGTGTCTTTTCTATCTCTCATGGGGGGGCTGGTTGTACATATGGTTTTGAAAGAGTCTCTTGAGCCATTTCCAATTGAAGTTGTCCTAAGGGGGTCTTGTTGAGGCCTTCCTTCCTTCATGTTTTCCAGCATGTTTATTCTTACCTCTTTTGGGGGAGGGTTTTTCCCATGTGGTTTTCTCTCTTTGCTCTTTTTTTATGAAGTTGCATTTCTTATGCATTTGTACATGGGTACCTAACATGGTCTTGTTGTTAAAACCCATTCTGCATTTCATCTTAGCTATTGTCAGCTTAAGGCATTCCCCTAAGTTTCACTTAAGGGAGGGTGTCAGAGAAAATAATTAATTATTAATTATTTATTCTTTTACTTAAGTTTACTTAGGTTAAATGCATTTATTTAATAGTTGTGGTTGATGAGTTGTTGACAACGTGGGAGTTTTTTCCTATCTAATCATACTTATCCTCTCACCTTGATCGAGGATATTCCACCTTTTGTGGATGTATTCTTAGTTGTCACACTTATCTCCTAGTGCTTTCTAGCTTGTTCTAGAAGCTTCCTTGAGTCTTTTATATTCAATCTCTCTCATTGTAAATTCATATCATTCACATAGAAATTTCATTTTTTTATTGTGAAATATCTTTTCTTTCTTTGTTGAATTGCTTTAAGCTCTTGCTCCTTTCTTCTTCAGTTTCTCTTTAGCAAGCTATTTGCATGCAGGTGACCTTGGTGCACTATGAAGTTGTCTTTGATCAACTTCTATAGAATTGAAGGATAAAATGGAAATTCTAAAATATTTTAAAGAAAATGATTCCTAGGTTGAGTTCTCACATTAAGATATGGATTTTTTAAATGAAGTTGATATAATCTATAGTTTAGACTATATATTTTTTAATTTTCCAACCTTTTAAAGCTTGTTCATGGCCAAGGCTAAATTCGTTCAAACAAGCACTGGAGGGGCCAATTTTATCCAAAAAATGGAGTGGAATATACTATTGGAAAGGGAAGAAGATGAATTTTCTAAATATGCAGTCATAATGTGTACAAGTATTCAGTGGTAAAATTCATAGGAAATTTTTGTAAAATCTAGGGCATACTCAACAAAATGAGTGATTTTTCATCATTGAGCATTACGATCAATTAGAGAGAAGACAAGGGAGTTTTTTGGATCTAGATTTTGGGAAAATTCTTTTAGGATTTTAATTTTTCCTTTAAAGTCATTTAGAACTAGTTTTGGCATGAGTTTTAGTGATATTTAGATCTTCTTCCAAATTAGTTTTATATTTCCATCTTTTGAAGATAGTTTGATTAGTTTCCCATCTTAAATTACAAGAAGAGTGTAGAGAGAAGTTTCCCATCAGAAAGTAGAAAAATGGTAACATGTTACCAAATCTAGGATTGCTTCCATTATTTTAATATGTTCTCTTCTTTCTCTAGTGTTGGTCATGGTTGGTTATTTCTAGACTATTGAGTAAAGATCTAGTTGTGATCCCAACATTGATGCCCAACATTTCTCTTATAATGAAAAACATTAATGGAGTTAATATAGATAGGTCTAATCTATTCATCTATTTCATGTATCCCTTATGTATTTGTTTTGAAGAAATGAATAAAATGCACCAGTTAAGTTTTATCTTTAGTCTGATTCTTGTCTCCTATCTATCTAATTTTTATTGTTTTGCGAGTTCTGAACAAGGAGCTTAAACCTAGTTGCAACTCATTAACATTGTATGTATCAATATATTTTTCTTTTGGAACAAAGAGCCAGTTAAATTCTTGATATATTTGATAGGGTTACAAATTTTATAAAAAGATAGGTTGAGTATGAGGATCAGTCTTGAAGCCAATGTATGATTCACAAAGTGATAGGATAGATCAAGGGTCTTGATATGTGAGATGTATCAATAATTTCTAAGGATGTGTATTTGTAATTTGTGGAATTTCTCAATAGATAAGGCACTAATCAGCTATAGGATCTACATGTTTATTATTCATATGTTGGCTTTACTAATAATCATCACATTAATCAAAGTCTTTTCACTTTTATGGTTAAGAAATGAAAGGATTTACTCACACATAGTTTGTCAAATTCATAGTTCATTTTATTGGTTGTTTCATGTATATATTGTTTTCATAAGTAATAGAGGATTAGGGTTTTTAATTTTCTTTATCCAGATTTAGTTGTATGCTTTTGGAACTAGTACCATACGAATGAATCTAAGGCTCACCCACCTAGGTCTTGCAGAGCCCAAAGAAGGACTATAGCTTTATGGTTGGCCCCAATGTTTTAATCGGTATATTTAACATGGGAATTAGCTACCTCTAGATTTATTTTTTCCTATCATTGGGTTATTGAAAAGTTAATTCAGGAGCCAACAATATGAAATTAACTTGGTCTTTTAATTATCATAAATAGAGATAAAATTTACGATGAAAAGAAATCAAAGGATGATAAGATGAGGACTCAAATAAAGTAGAAATGACTGAATACATCTACAATGATTTCAAGTGAAAATAGTGAGGCTATTAACACCCAAGGTAATGAATTGGGTGGTTCAATCATCTTTGCATAAGAATGCAAGGAGACCACTAGAATTGTGATCAAATTCATATTCCACATCAGTTCTACTTTTCCTAGAAAGAAAGTGTAGATCAGTATATGAGATGCACTTGGATAGAAGAAAAGTATCAAATTTGGCCAAACCATTAGTTCCAATCTAGTCACTCCTTAGGCCTAACCAAGCTATTAGTCCTAACCATGTTAAGTTTTAGACCTAGCCGAGTGAAGAAAGATTCAACCAAATCAATCACTCAACCAAGCATGGTTAGTTAGTATTAGCTTAGATTCAAGGGTTAAAGATGAAACCAATTACCTTTTACCTTCCTAGGTATGGAGCATTAAATGGAGCCCTAATACTATAAATCTAATAAAAAGAAGAAATCAAAGCTTCATTTTTTACTATGAATTTGACTTTTTCTAAGAGCACAACATTTCTTGAGCCCCCATACAGATTTAGAGAAAATTTGGTGAAGGAAAGTATTTGGTGAAGTGATCATCTTCACATCCTTTACCAAATAAACACTACGACAATACCTTTTAGTGCAAAGGTCAAAAAGGTTTCATAAATGTTCACAAAATTTTTACACTACATCTCACTAAAATTCAAGCTATATCTAGAAATTACTAAGGTGAAGGATCCATAAGGGTAATACTCATCAATTCCTCCAAAGGTACATATTATTAATAATATCATATCCTTCTATCACTATTATATTCAAGAATTAGGGAATTTTGAGTTGGATTAGCATATGGTGCATTATGCAAAAATAATGTGTTGAAGCCAGAACATGAGCATCTGGAGGTTAAGGGTTTAACCTACATCATCCACATGCCAACAAATTTTTGAATCAAATAGATTAGGATTGTACTAAGCTAAGTTCATGAGATGAATTTCTTTCTCAAGAAGACCTATCCCATCATAAAGAAGATGATTCATAAGATAACTGGGTATCCAATGTTGGAGAAGTCAAAGGCTACAAAAAACCTAGGTCAAATAGAATTGACAAAGGTAACCTTAGCTAAATGGGATGATGGAGGCATGAAATTGAATAATGTGTCTCACATGGAAATCAATTTTTGCATCCATGTCATAGCACACAAAATCTATATCTCAAGCTATCCAAATACCACAACATGTAAAGCAGTGGACCAGACATACAGAGTCATAAAGAAAAACCTGTCCTTTGAAATTTCCAATATTCAATACATCTAGCTAAGCCAAAATATGGAGAAAATTTGGGACTCCAAGAATAACTCATGTAGGTTCAATTCACTCTTTTTTTGTTTAATCTTTTACATGCAAAATTGCTTTCTTCAAAAGAAAATGTTGTTTGCAAAAAGGACACTCGAGCATTCTATCAAATTAATGAGTTCATAGATGAGATGGGTGAAAATTTTGAAAGCATCATGGATACATACTTTTATAACTTCAAGGAGAGGATGTAGAGTAGCCTTAGGATCCATAAGTAGTTGGTAGATGATTATGAATAGGATATATGCTTCTTGGTTGATTATGAGCAATTTCATATTTAGGAAGTCAATTTTGAGATTGCATTTGTAAAACCTCTTACATATTTGGTAAATATTGATGAAAAAGGACACATTATTAAGGTTCTCATCAATGAGCCTATGGAAACCAAGGCTACTAATTTTGGAACATATGAGGAAGCCAAGAAAAGAATCTCACTTGAGATTTAGATTCCTCAAATCCTATAGAGAGGAAAGAAAAGGATGGAAAACCATGAAAATAAACTTACCAAATTAGATTCACTCCATGGTCACTAAAGGAAAGGGTGATGATATAGAAAAGGAAGATGAAGAGGAAAATGAAGAGGAAGGTGAAGAAGAAGAAGAGGTAGAGGAACCTCCTAAGAATAATTTTAAGACCCCATCAAAACCTCAACCAAACAGAATAACAAGGTCTATTCTTTTGATTACCACCTCAAAGCCTAGGAGGCCAAGGAAGAAATTGAAGCTTGAGGAAGAGGATGATGATTCAAATGAAGACAACACTCCTATCATCTCTCTCAAGAAGCCACCACCTACATTTAAACAAAGTATGAAAGCGTGAAGGGAAAGTAGTGGGATGATAGATTTCAAATATCTGAAATATGAAATAACAAGCAAGGATGAGCAAAAAAAAATTGAGGATGCAACAATTGAGAAGTTGGAAAAATAGAAATATGACCCTTTTAAACTTAGAGGGAAAGCTCCTAAATCCATCCTAAAGGTTTTCACTCATACTTGGGAAAATACAATAAAAATAGAGAAATATATTAGAGAGAATACTCTAAGGAAAATGATGCCAAATTTCTCTTAGAAAAAATCAAGGAGATTATTTCCACATGTGAAATTAGACACACTCCTAGATTTAAAGCTTTTTAAATTTTGTCAAATAAAATAGTAGATGTTGTGCAATCTACAAAAAATATGTGGACAACCATTTTTAATATCAAGGAAGAGGGAGACCTATGAGAGATTCAAAGAATTGATAATTTTGATCCTAAGAAGATTGCTATAGAGGTTATGGCATCTCTTCCTACAACTTCGCCTAAGGAAGCACAAGAAAAAATCCATTAAGGTGAACCCAATTCAACCAAGAAGTGAAGTGAAGAATATTACACCTTCATCAAGCTCTCCCCCCGAGGTAACCAAGAAATAGGCTCCATAGACTCAACTGAGCTATGGTAGAAGGACTCGATTAACAAAGACAAATAGATCATACCTTAATCAGCTGTTAAAAGAAAAGTTAAAGAGAAGATAGTTGATGGCATAGATCTTGATGAAAATATTATGATCCAAAACTAGGACCAATCTTATCTATCTGCTAATCAAATTTATATTTTGGGAGAATTGTGGAAGAAAAGGGCCAAGAAGTGAATGCTAAGGGATTAAAGAGATAGAAGCAAAGTCTTGGAAGACACCAAAGAAATATTTGTGGATGTTGTATTTATAGAGGTAAATGAAAATGTCTTTATCATTGATCAATTAATTTATATTGTTCATAAGTTCAATGAGGACACTAATGGGTAGGAAAAACTTCTTGAGAAGCTAAAAGGAAGTTTGAGAATAAAGTGCTAGAGAATGTAGCACAAAAAATAGATTTTGATCAAGTATAATTATCTACTTTGTTTTTTGCATTAGAAATTGTTGTAAATAATATTGTATCTTTATTTTTAAAGTTGAGTGACTCAACTAACTTTTCCAAGGAAATAAAAGAGAAACTGACCAAGATTGACATGGACTTGAAGGATAGTGAAAATCAGTTGGTACTCCATCCAGTCTTGAGTTTCAATGATTTTGTAAAAACTAGAATCTTGACAAAAATTTAGGAAGAAATACTAAGGGAAGATGTTATAATAAGAGAAACATTGGTTAATATACAAAGTATAATACTTCGCCACATGGAAATTATGTGGAAGATAATGGATCATCCAAGGACACTAGTCAAATATAGAAATCTATTAGTTATAGATCACATGTTTGAGTTATCAGTAGTGATTCAAAGTGATCTACACATCTTAAATGTGCTACAATATAACTAGGATAAAACTTTGTCTATAATTTTGAAGGTACACCATGAGTTTCTTTCTCATTTGGGCATAACCTTGTAAATATTTGGCATTTGTAACAAAAACAATGAGCCAAGTTTACAAAGGGGGAAAATATACAAGGGAAAGTATAAAGGAAACATACATATTTATATATGTAAAGGGATATATCTATAGGAAGGAGGAAGTATGTATAACAGAAAGATATGTAAATTGAAAAAATCATAAACAATTTTGAAAAATCAAAATTAGAGTTTTTAGTTCAAACTGAGTCGCAAAGTCTTCGGTGCAAACCAAGCTACTAAATAGAGCATACCCAAAGGGGGAGTTTGACTGAAGAATTTTTAGTTTAGATTGTGTACATAATAATTTTTTTGGTCTCTAACGCCAAAGGGGGGATTTTTAATCTCATGACAAGATATATTATCAATTAGCATCAAAATAATTAGTCATAATGGAAATTCAGTAATGATTGTGCTAAAAGTTTGTAGTGTTAACCGAGATCATGAAGGAGCCAAGCTAATAGTCTTAACTTAGCATGAACCAAGAAATGTCAATTGAGTTTACAATATCTACCAAGCTCTAGTGTGAACTGAGTTACAAGATAGTAATCAAGCTAGCAGAGCAATGTCTATCAAGTCAAAAGTGTCTACTGAGTGATCAGTATGAACCAAGCATCTAGTATCAACTAAGTGCTAGAGATAGCCAAGGTGATAGTTTTGCTCAAGTGTCTTTAGTATCACCCAAGTTAACCACTAGACCCAAGATACAGAATTGATCCAACTTGGTAATTACTTTTGAAACTATTTATGTTGTAGCCAACTTATGATGGAACTATTTTGATGGATATAATTATAAGGTAATTTGACATGAAAATGAGATACCGTGAGTTGAATAACATTGTAGAGAAGCAAATATGGAAGTGAAGAATATTAAGAAGGCTACAAGAAACATAAGGAAAGAAAGAGACTCATCTATCACAGTCAAGTGATCAGTTTACACCAAATGATCTTCATCACAAATTAGAGTTTCATATTAGAGATAAATCCACCAATTCATCCTAACAAGTGCATCAATCCCAAATCCCCTAATAGGGTGGACTTAATAGTTCTTTATAGAAACTCCTAACATAGTACATACTTAATTTAATTGTATAAATCTTTTTGTATGGTGGACCTAGCATTCCTTAGTACTCTTAACCAAGTAGATAACCAGAAGTGATCAATTGTAAGCCTTACAAGCCAACATCATTATTGCAGTGGTGAAGATTCATGGGTATCATCCCCACCCTAGTTTTACCTTCTACTTGGAGGGTTTTTGGGTTGCAAAATATTGTTATATGGTGTTGTTACTTTACTGCCTTATGTTTCTTACATACAAGTAGATTAGAAAACATAACAAAGTGGATTAAGCAAAGGAAGTTTTAAGTGGTTCCTATTGGAATTCTTTAGAATAACTAGTGGGGCTTGGGGGCGGGGGGGGCGGGGGGTGGTTGTTGAATCAATTATTCAAGGTCTAGATGTACAAATAAATCTTTTTCTCTCAGCTTAGTGAACCTACAAAACTTTACATCTATGCATGTATGCATGCAATCACTAAAACATGTAGCTTACTGTTAAATCAACTTCCAAAAATGTAAACATGAAACATAAAAGATTCATCAACACACTTGAAAAAATGATTTAACATGGAAATCCAATTTGGGAAAAACCACCAGTAACATGCTACTCATTTTCACTCTTCTAAAGTGATGGTGTATGAAAGACCAACTCTATTAAAGGCTACGACACATGCTATTAAATGTGACCCAGTTAAGGGATTTCAATCACCCTATTAGAAGTGAGCCTTGTTAGAGGACTTTAGACCATTCACTTAGAGTGCCACTTGATTAAAGGATTTTTAAATGACTTCTAGGTCAAACTTAATCCAAAGGATTTTAGCCTAAACTAATACAATTGTTAGAGAGTAATAGTAGAGCTTTGATATGATTAAACTTACTACTTCTCTTGTAGATTATAGATCACTATTTAGTCTTCAATTTTGCTTGGATTTTATACTCTATAGCTCTAATAGCTTGTTCACCCTTCAAGTATATATCTCCTTAATCCTTATTTCTTAGGTCACCATTGCAGTCATCCTTTTAGGTCACTTGAAGAAGCAAAACCTTTTCTTCCTTCTCTATGCTCTGACACAGTGCTTCATGACCAGACATTACTATAAATAAGAAAATAGATTCTTTGTCATTTTCTATGATCCATTTTAGGGTTTGGATGGATAAGGTAGAATACAATGTATCTACCCCATATCTTTTATCTCTTGTAGAAACTTCTCCTATAATCCATTTGAATTTTCCTAGAAATGGTTTACATCAAATTTTGTGACACCAACTCATCAGTCTTATCTTCCACCTGGTTCAAAAAATTCAAGAAAACAAACTTTTCAGCTTAGATTCAGTGAATCTTTAATCTTGAGCACAATGTAGTAGCTTAGAATTATCAATCTTTTGATGCTTGACACATACTACATTGCTCGGCATCAACTATGAAATCACTCAGCATCAATGAAAGTTTACTAGTACTCAGCATCAACTATCTTTCTTAGCATCCACTAGAATTTTATTTTACTCAGCTCCAACTTATTTTCTACTTGGCTTGCACTAAATTTCCTCAGCACCAATTGTCCACTTAGTCAAGCTTGGGAAACAATCTTTGTTTAACCTATTCTTCTAAAGTTTCTAAGTGTAACCAGCCTTTGTAACCTCAAGTTAATTATCAATACATTATGTCATCATTGTCTAAACAGATCCTTGTACTCCATTACATAATCATAACACAACCTTTCCTTTAGGTGCTATTGTTACCTCATATTGATCAAATCCTCTTCATTAATCAACTAAGTGATAGTACATGAATCTTATAAGTAATTGTCTTACTAGAAAATAGCAAGTTTGACATTGGTGAGAAAACTATGATTGAAACACATATTCTACTTCAACAATCTCCCTCTTTCAATAATCTCTTTCTTTCAACAATGATCTTTTTGATCAAATCTCAGAAATCTCCCTCTTTACCATTGATGGCAAACCAAACTAATCAACTAAGTCACCTAAATGGTAAAACACTTTATTCAGCCAAACTAACTACGTTAAAATAGTAGGACAATGCCAAAAACAAAACTTGTATCAAAATTTCTCCCTCTATCAACAACTTCCATCTTCTGATTAAGTTACAAAACTCTTTCTTATAACTCCCTTTGAGTTTCTTCTTATAGCTCCCTCTTTCTAGGTATATTAAGAGTTCTCCCTCTTCTCTAAGTTTCTTCTTGTAGCTCCCTCTTGCTAGGTAGATTAAGAGTTATCCCTCTTCATTTTTCTATAACTCCCTCATCATACATGTGTTTTCTTCTGATTAGTAATTAACTTCTTCTAAGATAACAATTTCTTGATATCCTTTGATATCCTTTCTCCCTTATGATCAGTAAAATCTTCCCCTGATATTGTTTTTGTCCCTCTAATTAATGTCTCCCTCTTTTTCTAAGTCATCTCTTGATGTCTTTCTCTAATATACTTGCTTCTTCTGTGATTAGTAAATTGGCTCTTTGTCTTGTTGGTCTGATTTTCAAACCTACAAAAATTTTTGAAAATCATGGTGAGAAATCATTTGAGTTCGTAGGTTTCCCTAAGTCTTGCACTATTTCATATGTTATCTGAGTCTATTGATTTCTCTAGGTTGATCTCCTAAAAACACCGATGATATTGTCCTAGGTCTAAAATTGATGGCATCCCTTTTGAATTTCTTAGAAGGAGTTGTAAAATGTTTTAAGTTGGTCCTTTACGTTCTTACGGTGTGAGGATTCACATAACAACAGAATGCCTTTTGTTTTTGTTTTCCATGGCCACGCTATTTGATACAACAAAGAGGTGTAAAGGATTTATCGCACCTGGAAAAGCTCTCGTTATGGGCTTATGAGTAAATACCTTGAGCGAAGGAGTGGGCAAGCCTGCAATGTGACCTACCTGTATACGCCTCAATGGGTAAAGCTTTGTTCTTAGCGGTGAAGGAATCATGTGGGACCTGTTGAAGTGTCAGAAGGGCCTAGTTGCAGCAAATCAGATGGAGACACAAAATTTATGTTAGATGGGACCATCCCTCATGGCATATGATTTAAGCTTTTGATATTACACCCTTACGCTTGTAGGTTAAGCATATGAATGAAGAGCTATTTTTTCTTTTTTTCGTGGTTATGGATCCAGTCTTAGCGTGTAAGAGTAAAGAGGTGAGAAGGAAAATTAGTAAAAGGGGTTTACGCTCATACAACAAAAAGAAGATGTGAGATCGCAATAGCAGTTGAGAGGGCTCTCCGGTGATACGAATAAAGCTGAGTCGTAAGAGTGGGAGATAAATTTTTGAAGCCTTACACTACCCCGAGAAATGAAGTAAGTGGAACAACGTAGAAGGAATTTCCAAGGTCTCCGTAGATACGTGCACGGCTTGAATGAGGGTTTTACGCTCGCACGAGGAATGTTGAATTGTAAGAACAGAGTTGTTAGTAAAAAGGATTTCGATGTTTCGGTGTAAAGGGTTCCGTATAAGTGTAAAAGGTAATAAGATAGAGTTAAGGATCTTTACGCTTATACGGAAGAAGCTTAAATCGTAGACGCGAAAATACATAGTAAAAGGGCTTGAGATCCTACAAGGTAAAAGTTTTCATAGGAACGTAAAATGGACTTGTAAATCAGTGTAAGAGCATCATTACATTCCTACGATTAGGGCATTTTGATGCTTTCTCCGAGTGAGCGTAGAGATCCATCAAGAGCATTTTTGGCATCACAAAGATTGAAGGTTTGACTCAGTGTAAGAATGGAAGGTAGTCATTTAAGAAAGAACCTTCGATGTATCACGATAGATAAGCAAAAAGGACAAAAATACTGTAACCAAGAAAAGTAAGGTTTTGAAAAGTACAATCAAAATCCATTTTTGCGGCTGATATTCCTTGATGACGACCCTGCGATCATAAGTTTTAAAGCTCATGCATGCTAAATTTATTGAAAAGGTTGGAAGATGTATAATTAAAACATCAAGGATTTAATTGAATTACTAGTCTCAAGAAGCTTGTTCCTGTGTTGTTTTGAAGTTTTAAAAGCTGCAGAGCTCTGTGTATCCTGTGAAGTTGCAGAAGAATTCAAAGTAGAAAAAAACATGGCCAACCAAGAAGTTGAAGAGGTACACGCAGAAGAATTTGAAGTCAAAGATGAGGGTGATGATGTGGTAGAAGTCACACTAGAAGGAAAAAGGAAGAAATCTGCTATCAAAATAGAAAAGAAGACAAGGGTCAGAAAATCAAACAAGCATGCAGAAGACTGGTTAAAACTTCTTCCAAGGTCGTCAAATGCAATTTTTGCAAAATGATCATATATTCAGAGACCCTTATGATTTTGTTCGAGATGCTGAATGCCCTAGAATTACTGGCTATGATCTTTTCATGTACTTTTATCAGAATAGAACAGAGAATGTGCCAGTATGTAACCCTTGGAATAGAAATATGGAAAAATTAATTTTTCCAGAAGTGTTCGTTGATGTTGACCTGTTGAGGCCCTAATAAAGTCATACAATCCAGTAAGCAGGACTTTTCATAGGCATAATGGGAGTGTATTATGTACATTGGACAAAACTTCTTTTATTGAGGCTTTTTGATTGATGGGACAAATGGATGTACCTATTGACATTGTGGACTTACAAGGAAAATTTGCTAGGAATGAAACCTATTTTGTAAACAATGTTATGTTACTGCATATTCCTTACAGAGTTAAGAAGGCACGGTTAATTCCAAGAAAGGTGGGAGATTTTTTACCTCTGAGTAGGTTCAAAAATTATTTCAAGAACACAATTTATGGGTTGCACAAAGTATTGGGAAGTTATGCTGTAGAGGATTGTGTATATGGTTCTCTTTTTCTAATGGTGTGTGACATACAGGATCCTTTTCATCATAAGGAGTATGATTATGTGGCCTTTATCATTGACAGTATGCACATGTAGATTTGTGACGCTAAGAAAGGAGAATTGAAAGACTTCAAGTTCCACCATTACTCATTATTGATGCACCTTATCCTGTATAGCAACATTGGGTACATCAGTGGAGACTTCATTGATCAAACTTCTGATGAATTTGGTGAGTTACCTGTGTAGCTCTGGACTCATTTTTGGCACAAAGATTTCTTCTCTTCAAATGCTCTAGATTTTTTCAATTTGTTTAGTTCTGTTATTATGAGGCAGCTAGATCATACTTTCTTTAGGGCACCCAATGTTTTGAAGACTCTGCTTAGGCCCTTTTTCTTAGATGAAAAAACAAAATTAGATCATAATTGGGGAAGCATATTTTTGTTTAAAGAATGTACTTTAATTAGAGTTTTTGCATGCGCATAGCCTCCTCATCTATTGCCTAAATATCTACCCCCTAGATTGACCATTATTGAATTCTTTTGGCAATTCTTGTTGATGAATAAAGAAATGATCCCTCCCTTGCTGCATAAGCCTACTTTTGTGTGTAGAACCTTTAAGGTACGAGATTTTGAAATAGGAAAGAATGCTTTTGAAGAATTGAGTGACTATTTAGGTCAGTATAAATTTGCTACTGGGCCCTATAGGGTATATGATCCTGACAGTTACATTGCAAATGAGGTTAAGACCATTAGCGGTTTTGTTCTGCCTCCAACTAAGCCTATCCCTATAGAGGACCTAATTGCCAACATAGTAGCAACAGGGGAGGCAGATGAGTTATTGAGGAAATATGAAGAAATAAGGAAAGTGGAAAATGCTCTGAAGAGGACCAACCGTGATTTTAAGGGTTTTTATACAGAAGTTCCATATCCTAATAATTTGAGGAAAATGATTGATAATTTTGATCATATTATGTTACAAATGCCTCATGAGCCAGAGGGAGAAGAAGCCATTGTAAATAGAGAATCCCCTGAACTAGATACACAATTAGAAATTGATTTGGAAGAAGAGCAGCCATCAACTTCAGCCTGGATGCCACAAAGAAATAAAAGACAAAAGACAATGCACATCCCTAAAAAGGTGGTAAGCAGAGCTATACAAGTCATGTCCGGAAGTAGTGAGTATTTTTTTGATATTAGGAAAAAATATTTTCATCAAAGGGCTATTGAAGCAGGAAAAGCTTCTACTGACATGCAAATTGCAGCATCAAGGTTGGATGATAGGCTCATTCAATTTGAGAAATTCATTGAAGATGATGATTTTATTAAATCATCAGAATTTAAAAGTTTTCTCTATAAAATCAAACAAAATGAACTCACATTGAGTCTCATGCCAGGAGAAGATCCAGAGAAAAATAAAGAGTTAGTTGAAAAACTATTGGCTTATGACCCTGAAAGTGAAACAATGACTGCCGTAGAAGCTAGGGAATTAGTACATAGGAGTGGTATGATTCTAATACCACATTGGGATATTGAGAAAGCTTTTGTGTTGGACCAAATAAGAAGACAAGATAAGGCCATCAGTTATGAAGCCACTAGCAGTGGAGGTTTTAGAAGAGGGTCAAGTTTTGATGTGGACACTAAAACCCTAGCAGTATGGAGTGTGGCCCCTGACACAAAGAAGCCTAAGATGATGGATATAGAAGAAACTGCTCAGGGCAATATGATTGTGTGGACATTGGAGAGCACTACTGGGAAGGAAATCTCCAGTTTGGTAAAACATTTTGCTCTAATGAATGAGGAAAAGGTTGATGAAATTGAGGATAAGTTAGCTGCAATGTTTAATGAATGCCTTGATATCAGGAGAACATATGAAGAAGAGCTCAAAATGAGCCATGTATAGAAACAAAGAATAGAGGAGTTGGAGGAAAAAAATAAAATTCTGGAAACAGAAATAAAATCCCTCAAAGAACAGCTCAAGATAGCAGCAGAGGCAGAGCATGCACCAAGGAAAGAGGAAGAAAGAATGCACAAAGTAGAAGCAGAGGCCCAAATAGAAGAAATGCTTATGGGAACAACAGTGTCAGTGCTTGTGATTAGTGTGGAAACAAAAGTTTTTCAGGTTGACAATAATACCAAGAAAAATGTTTTGATGAATGTATTAAATCATAGAATCAGCATTCTAAAAAGAATATCTTAGGATACTTATAATACATTCATCAGTCTACAATATGCAGAATAGGTATGCATGGGTGCAGTTAGATGGCTTGAGCCTATTTTTCAATAGTGGGGACCCTGTATGCAATTTTTTGACAGGTTGATACCCTTGTTAGCCAAGAAGCCAGATCTCCTAGATAAAGTTATTACTGTGAAGGAATGTATGGACAAAGTGAAAGACTTATTGCAAATCTTCACAGGGAAGTTGGCAGTAATCCAAAGTAAATTAAAAATGCTAACAAATGGTTTCTATTCTTTGATTCCTTCTGTTATCGATTCTAATGATAAGTTAAAATATTTTGATGAGTGGTCTAATTCTTTTGATCACATTATAGACTTGCCACAAGTGGTGTCCATCCTCCAAGATGGTATTGATGGATGTCTTTTCAATGAACTAATTGATGCCCTTTTCAAGATTGAAACTGAAGTGAATTGGTTTATCATAGAAGGAAGGGTGATTACTGATGCTAGGTGGAAGAAAATAGTGGATGAATTAACAATAGTTAAAGAATGTGATTGGCCCACTAAAAGAGAAATATTTGTCTGGGAAGCAGTCGCATAAATCAAAGCACTACCACTGGGAGCAGTTAAAGAAAAGGACAAAATTGAAGATTTTATGCTCCAGCTGTCATTTGCCTTCTATTTTACTTTTTTTGTTTTGTTTGTTCGGTTCTCTTTTGAAAAGGGGTAATCTACCCAATTTTTGTAAAAGGACACCTGTCACCTTGTTTAGCCTAAAGCTTGTTGCATCTCACACTATTTAAGTGAGATCCGAAGGCTAAAGAATGGTCCAAATTCTGTTTTTACTAAGTATTGTGCTTAGTCTTGTTTTTGGTCCAAATTTGGAAAGAAAGTTTGTAATGTATTTTTCTGTCACATTCTCTGAGAATACATGAATGTAGAATGAGTTGTGTTTCTTTTCTGAAGGCGATTCTGAGTCTATTGAAAAGGATATACCATTTTCAAAGGAAATGAATACAAATTATGAACTGTCCCCATATCAGTTCTTTCTGAATTTTGTCTCCTTTTAAATACTTAGTTACCTTGATGTTGTATGAGTAAAAGCTTGTGCAATTGATTGCAATCTAGTAGGGTTGTATGTCCATTTATCATTGCTATTAATTCAATGGATTAAATAAAGGCTTTGATGAATGTGATGAGATTTCTTAGGTATTGAAAAGGATTTTGAATGATAAATTCTGATAACAATTGCTGATAGAATTTTTTGAAGCAACAAATTAGATCTAAGAAATTGCTATAGACTCTGACCCCAAATGGATTAGGTACTGATCAAGTTATTTCAGCTGAAGGAGAAGTATATTATAACTAGTTATTCAAATGCATCATCAAATCAAATTTTACTTTTATTTCCTGTAGATCTTCAAAGTTGGCCAACACTTGTCTGCATGGAATGTTTTAGCATCAATTAGCCATTGTTGTTGAAAACATCTGCAGATCTATAGAAGAATTCTTGGCCATATCTATTTATGGGATGTGTTTACCAAATTGGTAAGAATTATGTATATTTTTGAGGATCTTGAAATGAGAATCAGAATGAAAAAAAAAATAATCCTCATACAGTTGTTCCAGTTTTGAACCATCCCTGGGGACACCTGCCCTAGTTTTGCAGAGCCAAAAGAGCAAAAAACCATCTATGGTTTTGTTTGAAGTTGGGTCCTAGTACTTTGCATATGTAATTGTTAATGAGAATTGGCTAGTCTTTAGGTTGTGTATGTACTATTATCCAGGTGTTAAGCCTTTTGCCGCTTAGTAGTTTTAGTACTTTTTATAAAAAACACCAACAAAATGGCGACTCTGCTAGGGAGTTGTCCAACATATATGTGAAAAGTACTACAATTTTCATTGGTCCTACTGTGTACATGTGTGTCATGTGATCTATGTTTTTCTTGCAGTTATAAGGGAATCTTTTAGTGTCAAACCTTAAGAATTTAAAGAAGATAGAGCCCAAGTACCATTGCTACATACTGACGTACCCAACTTATCCAAGTATCTTATCTAACAAGCAAGAGTTGTAGTCTTACGACATTAGTGATTGGTCTTTCTGTGCCATATATTTTTGTTCCTACTTGTGTATTGTTTTCCTTTAGTCAGTAAAAGTGTTATTATATATTTTCCCATAATAGGGTGGTGACTCAGTCAAGGTTTTGAAGCTAGTGCTTATTGTAACAAAAGGTGAATATGGCTGACAAGAGGAAAAACACAAGAGCCTACATGAGAGCCAATCCAGATGTATCAATGTATGTTGATCTATCCCAAGGTGGTAGGAAGAACCAAAATAAGAAAAGGACAAATCCAAATCCTACTTGGAAACCCAGAGGTAATGCATCTGTCAATTCCCATTATCAACCAATAATAGGAAGAGAGTCTTCTTCACTTAGCTCTAAATCCGAAACTACAAGACTCTTAGGAAGCATTTTGAGTACCCCATTACCAGATGAGAGAGTTTTTTCAAGACAAGAACGTATCTACTATGGGAATTGATTCATTAAGACCAAATCCTATAGTAGATAAGAATTGTAGTTTAAGATTTAGGAGTTCATCTGATAATCTTTTTAATCCCAGAGTAGCACCATATATAGAACCAAACCTTATAGATCTAGATGACCCTGCTGATTCCTAGGCAACTTTTGTAGACCCTAAAGAAGTGCACTCTAAGATAGAATTTTTGAAGAAATGAATTGCCGAGGAAGAAGCTAAATGAATTCATCTTGAAAAGGAGAAGGAGCAAGCCACCTTGGATGCCATAATAGAAAGAGATGCTCTGCTAAGAAGGATGTCTACTTTGAAAGAGAAAAATAAAAAATTAGAAGAGAATACTACAACTCTCCATAAGGATGTCTTTGGAGATGTTGATAATATGAGAACTAAAGTTCAAGAATAGGAGAAATGCTTAAATCAAAGGCAAGAACCAGTTATTGCTCAAGTTCAAGCTTATAAACCTGTTCAATTTGATCCGATAGAGCCCACTACAAAAGCTCCAGATAAAGGGAAAGGCAAGGCTGTAGGAATCCAAATAAATGAGCCTCAAGCTATACCGAGAAAACCTATATGACCCTCCATGTCTAAATTAGATCTAGATCTTGAGAAGGCTCGAAAAGAGAGGGAAGATCTTGCAAAAGAACTTGAGAAGGTTGAGAATGAAGCTCAAGTTGCAGAAACTAGAAGGAAAATCCAATTCATAAAGTGTAATTCTGCATTGGCTTCATGGCCCAATTTGTCTATCCCACCTGCAAATCCTGCACCAGTTAGTGGTCCCACAATCTCAACTCAGGGAGTACCCCAATCTGCTCCCACCTCATCTTCCACGATTAGCACTCAAGTCCCATTTCTCCAACCACAACAGTCCCAAGCTGCTCCCCTGAGTCAAGCTAATATAGCCAGTACCTCAAATGTTCTTGGTTTCTAGAAGAAACCTATATTCCTAGAAAAGTATAGACAGATATCATTTGCCGGTATTCCTGGTGCCCCCCATCCGATATCATTTTATTTAAGGGATAAAGTGGTTAAGTTTTCTGGAAATAATGCTTATGGGTAAAGAACATTTGAGGATTTTCATTGACATGTTGAATGATTATGAAGTTGAATATGAGGACATGGTAATGAAATTGTTTGTGCATTCACTAACAGAGGATGCAAGGGATTGGTTTAGGAGGTTTCCTGATGATAGTATTACCTCATGGAGTGATTTGAAAAAATTGTTCAAGGAGCAATATGGGGACAACACTAATCCAGGATTCATGTTGAACGAGTTCAACAATATCAAGAAGAATCCAAATGAATCCACATTTGATTTCAATGTGAGATTCCAAAAGGGTATATACAAACTTTTTCAATTTATGGGGTTAAATGAAGACGTCTATCTCACAACTTATTTCAATGCTTTTGATAGCAAAATGGCTTATCAATTGAGAGATAAGGATCCTAAAACTTTAAGAGATGCCTATAGAGTTGCAGTGAATATAGAGAATAATAGAAAGGCATCTGGCAAAATAGGAAGGAGGGATGATCCTAAGCTTTTTAATCCTAAAAACAATAATAAAAGGGAGGGTGACAAAACTCCCATAGGAAAAAAGCCCAAAGAACCTACTATAGGCCAAGTTTTAGAAATGCTCAAGCAGATGAATCCCACTAGTTTCAATAAGCCAAATGTTTCTGAAAGACCCCCTATGAATAACAACAATTTCAATAGGCAACCTAGGATGCAGAATTACCCTTACACCACTCAATGGAAAGATGGTAAACCAGTTCCCAACCAAAGCCAAAATGTGAAGGATAAGGGTACTACAGACCCCCTGCAAAGGAACACTATAAATATGAATGATGATGTACCATGGTGCATTATATGCCAATCACCTCATTCTGCTAATTATTGTGTTGTTGCTCAGTCATTCGCCCAAGCTCAAGGAGTACAAGCTGAAGAAGAAACTGAAGAGAAAAACCATGACGATATAAGTTGCAATATGGTGAGCATGTGTGATGATTTGATAGGTTTTGATTCAGAAGAGCCTAAAAACAATGTTACTAGCCAGAGAATTTCTTAGCAGCTACATCATCAGCAAGTACTTTCAGATGATGAAGGGTATGATACAGATAAGGTATGTAGTACATTTTTGATGTAGGTCTCATAAGTTTAAGAATGCCCTCCAAGGAGGAAATTGACAAAATTACAGCTGAAATGATTTCACAAGTCCATAGTAATTATAATTTAAGAAATAGAGCAATAAATAATGATGCAAGAAGGCCATCTAGTGTGTTCACCAAAGACATCACTCATAATATGAATGATCAAAACAAGAAAGTCAATGTAGATGTGCCTAAGATCAAGGAGAACAAGGGTAAGAAATGGGAACCAAAGAAGAAGGTTCAATTTCAAATAGGTGAAGCAACAAAACTAGTGGTGCAACCAGAGAAGTCAGAACTAGATGTTATCAAGCAAAATGTGGTGCCTACTACTCAAAAGACTCCGATTCCAGGTACTATTGTAAAACCTACTGTGGTCGAACCTATTGATATGATTTTCATGTTATCTCAAATTACTATGAAACTGCCCTTGTCTGAACTTTTTAGAATTGAAGAGCATAAGAATAAGGCTTTGTCATGGTTGGGTGGAATAGAAAACAATAATATTATTGAAGATCAAGCTGTGTCCCAACAGACCCCATTAGTGATAGAGGATAGTGGTATCATATCCCAGATTCCTCAAATGTTTCTAGATGATTCCTCAATAGCATTCATAGAAGATATTGATCCTTTTTTCCTTAGTTTAATCATAAAGAGGAAGACCTTAAAAAATTGTATGATAGACTCAAGAGCTTCCAACACTATAATGCCTTTCAAAGTAATGGAAGCCTTAGGATTGAAGATGGATACCAAGCAGGGTAGATGCAGAGGGATGGATGCTAGGGAAGTTCCAGTAATAGGTACTATAAATGCCTTACCATTCAAACTGGCTGCATATCCTGAAGTAGAATTAACCATGTATGTCCTTGTGGTAGATATACCTCCACACTATAGAATGCTACTCTCTAGAAAATGGAGTATTGCCATGGGGGGAAGCCTACAATGTGATCTTACTTATGCCACTTTTCATATAGGGGACAAAATTGTCAGGGTGAATAGGGAACCAAGGGTTAACCACATCTTAGGTGAAGAAATTGACAAAGATATCACTTGTTTCCTAGACACTGGGATTAATGCTTTCAGGGCTGAATTAATTATTCAAGAAATTGAAAATTTACCTGCTATCATCAAAAATGAGGTTGAATGTTGCATGAATTCACCAAAATTATGGACAACATTCTTTGATGGGGCTAGTTCTAAAGAGGGTGCATGGGTAGGTGTAGTCTTTGTGTCCCCTGAAAATAACACTTTTAGGTATTCATTCACCTTGAAGTTTGCCTGCACTAATAATACCGCAGAATATGAAGCATTGCTGCTAGGACTCAAAGTTGCCATACATCATAAAATTAAGAAATTATTTGTCATAGGGGATTCTGAACTAATTATCTCTCAAATCAAAGGAACCTACTCATCCAAGAATAGGAGATTGAAACAATATAGAAATGCAGTCTAGGATTAGATAGAACTCTTTGATGCATTTGGGATCTCATGGAGAGATAGGAACCAAAATAAGATGGCTGATCTTTTGGCAAATGTAGCAATCAAGCCAAAAGAAATATCATTTGCAGGAATCTCCCAGATTGAGGTGCAAAACAGACCTTCCATACCTGACAACATTGAAAATTGGCAGGTGTTTGAATATGACAAAGATATTACAAATTTTTTGTTAAATGAAGACAAGTACCACGGTAAGGAGATGGATTGTAGTGGACTGATTGAAACCATAAATGGGAAAGAAACCATTTTTGGTCAAGAAATAATGCAATTGAAAAAAAATAAGATGCCGAAGGGGTTGGTAGTCTTGGAAAATATTTTTGATAGCCAAGACAGAGTAAAATCAGGAGTAAATGACGCCAAACCCCAGGAGTTAGAAGAAATAAACTTGGGTACTGATGAAGTTCCTAAAAGGGTTTATATTGGCCAAGATCTACCTATTGAAATTAGGAAAACATTGATTGACCTACTTAGAAAATACAGACATGTTTTTGCGTGGTCATATGATGACCTTAAGGCTTATAGGGAGGATCTTTTCCAGCATGTCATACCATTGAAGGAAAATGTAAGACCTTTTAGGCAAAAACAGAGACCAATCAATCCTACCCTTGCACCAAAAATGCAAGAAGAATTGACAAAACTGAGACATGGTGGGATAATCAAACCAATTAGACATTCCACTTGGGTTTCAAACTTGGTTCCTGTCAGGAAGAAGAATGGAGATATTAGGCTTTGTGTTGATTTTAGAAATTTAAATATTGCATCTCTTAAAGACAATTATGGCTTACCTAATATGGAAGCCATGTTACAGCAAGTAACTGGCTCTGAATTGATGTTAATGATGGATGGCTTCTCTAGGTATAATCAAGTTCTAGTAAAAGAAAGTGAATAGTTCAAGACAACCTTCACTACCCCCTAAGGAACATATGTGTATGTAAGGATGCCTTTTGGCTTGATTAATGCAGGAGCTACTTTCCAAAGAGCCATGGATGTAGCATTTCATGAGTATATTGACAAATTTATGGTTGTGTACCAAAATGATCTTACAACGTATTCTATTAAGGCTGAAGATCACTGCAAACATTTGCAAAAAATCTTTATAAAAGCCCTGGAATATGGGGTATCTTTAAACCCAAAGAAATGCACATTCGGGGTCACAGAAGGAAAATTATTAGGACACATAGTGTCTAAGGATGGGATAAAAATAGATCATGAAAGGGTAGTAGCTATTGATAAAGTCCCCAAACCAAAAAATGTGAAAGGAATTTAGTCCTTTTTTGGCCAAGTAAATTTTTTGAGGAGATTTGTTACCAATTTTGCTGAAATCAGTAGACCCGTCTCGAAGATGCTCAAGAAGGGAGCTGTTATAGATTGGAATGGTGAACCTTCACAAGCATTTCAGGATATAAAAACTGCAATATAGAATGCTCCACTATTGAGGACCCCAGATAATGAAAAACCCATGCATATTTGTTCTTTTGCATCATTCCATACTGTAGCTGCAGTCTTATTACAGAAAAATCAAGAAGGATATGAGCAGCCTATTGCCTTTTTCAGCAAGTCACTGCAGCCTTCTAAACTGAAGTATGAAATAAATGAAAAGAAAGCATATGCTTTGGTAAAGGCTGTAAAAGCTTTTAGAAGTTATTTGGTAGGTGCTACTGTTATCGCTTTTGTACCTAGTGCTACAGTCAAGGATATATTCTCTTAGCAGGAAGTGTCAAGCAGGAGATGTAGATGGATCAATAGAATCCAGGAATTTAACATTGAAATATAGATAACAAAGTTAGTAAGAGGTCAATGTTTGGCCAAACTCATGGCCGAAACTAATCTAGAAGTTAATCAGATAAATTTGGTAAATGATGATCTCAGAGCTGATTTATGTGACATGGACCAATGTGACTGGTACACCAATGTCATATATTACTTGCAACATATGGAAGTTCCTCCCCATCTACCTGACAATGAAAAGAGGAATACTAAATTGCAAGCCATCAGGTATATAATTGTCCAAAATAAATTATGGTGGAGAAACTTTGAGGAAGTTCTGTTGAAGTGTGTTGATAAAGAAAAGGCAAAAGAGGTTTTGAAAGAAATGCATGCTGGAGTATGTGGAGGACACTACATGGCCGAAACTACTGCACACAAGATAATGAGGGCTGGATTCTGGTGGCCTTCTCTATTCAAGGATGCTCAAGTTATGGTTATAAAATGTAATCCTTGTTAGAGGTTTGCTGGAAAGTTGAAATTCTTAGGAAATACTCCATTGAAGCCAATTGAGATTCAAGCACCTTTTCAACAATGGGGTCGGGACTTCATAGGAGAGATTTTCCCCAAGTCTAGCACTAGCTATTCTTGGATTCTGGTTGCTATAGACTACTTTACAAAATGGGTAGAGGCTATCCCCACAAGAAATGTGACAAGTAAAGTGGTAAATAATTTCCTGTTGAATAATATTATTTCTAGATTTGGATGTTCGCAGAGAATTGTCACAGATAATGCTATGTGCTTCAGATCTAAGGAGTTCATCAAATTTTGTGATACATATGGAATGACAAGATCATCATTTGCTCCATATAATCCACAAGGGAATGGACAATCTGAGTCCACAAATAAGAGCCTATTGAAGGTCATTAAGAGAACCTTGGATGATAATAAAAAGGCATGGGATTCCAAGTTATAGTTGGCAATATGGCTGATAGAGTAACTGTAAAGAAAGCAATTGGTGTAGCTCCATTTGATTTAGTGTATGGGATTCAAGCCAGAATGCCTCAGAACAACTTGATAGGACTAATCAATTACATCTAGTTATATGATGAAGATACTACAGATGAAATGCAAGAAAGAATGGATGAATTGGTAGGACTGACCGAAAATAGAATAGAAGCATCTTTAAGGAACCAAAAGTTGCAATTGCAAGTCAATACATTCTATGATAAAAGAACTATAAGCAGGAAATTTGAAAATGGAGATTTAGTCTTAATGTGGAATGCCAGAATTGAAGATAAAGGAAAACATGAAAAATTTGATCCTATTTGGCTAGGCCCATATCTCATTGAAAATACTTGGGGTGAAGATTCTTATATACTTAAAGATATATTTGACAATATTCTTGAATTGCCAGTTCATGGACAGTTCTTGAAAAGGTATTTTTCTTGAAGAATACTTATTTTCTTCCATGAATAGTAGTTTTAGGGTTTCTTGTTGTTTTGTACATTTTGTACTTTCTGTAAATCCTTGTAAATATCCTTGTGCAGTCTAGTTCCTTGTTTTTTATGTGTTGCTTTGTGCTCTCTGAAAAAGTTTTCCTCTTACTAATTATGTGGTCTACTCTCCCAAAAATTTTGATTTCTTGCATAGAATCAAGTAGTCTATCATCCCCAGACAGAGCCACTATTGGTCTGATTTTCAAACCTGCAAAAAATTTTGAAAATCATGGTGAGAAATCATTTGAGTTCTTAGGTTTCCCTAAGTCTTTCCCTATTTCATATGTTATCAGATTCTATTGATTTCTATAGGTTGATCTCCTAAAAACACCCATGATATTGTCCTAGGTCTGAAATTGATGGCATCCCTTTTGAATTTCTCAGGAGTTGTAAAATGTTTTAAGTTGGTCCTTTATGTTCTTATGGTGTGAGGATTCACGTAACAAAAAAATGCCTTTTGTTTTTGTTTTTCGTGGCCATGCTATTTGATACAACGAAGAGGCATAAATGATTTATCGTGCCTAGAAAAGCTCTCATTATAGGCTTATGAGTAAATACCTACAGCGAAGGAGCGGGGAAGCCTGCAATGTGACCTACATGTATACGCCTCAATGGGTAGCATAAAGGTGTAAAGCATGATCTGAACGGCACGTGAGGGTATTACGATGTTATGAGTAAAGGTTTTTCCATAAGCACAGAAGCAAGGTTTTATGGTGTTTACATGTCTACAATTCTTGGGTTTGCGGATAACCGTAAAGCTTTGTTCTTAGTGGCGAAGGAATCATGTGGGACCTGTTGAAGTGTCAGAAGGGCCCAGTTGCAGAAAATCAGATGGAGACACAACATTTATGTCAGATGGGCCCATCCCTCATGGCATATGATTTAACATTTTGATATTACGCCCTTACGCTTGTAGATTAAGCGTATGAATGAAGAGCTATTTTTTCTTTTTAACGTGGTTACAGATCTTGTCTCAATGTGTAAGCTTAAAGAGGTGAGAAGGAAAATTAGTAAAAGGGGTTTACGCTCATACGACAAAAGGAAGACGTGAGACCACAATAGAAGTTGAGAGGGCTCTCTAGTGATATGAATAAAGCTGAGTCGTAAGAGCGGGAGATAAATTTTTGAAGCCTTACGCTGCCCCGAGAAATGAAGTAAGTGGAAGAACACAGAAGGAATTTCCAAGGTCTCTGCAGATACGTGTACGTAGGAGCATAAAGGCTACCAGAATAGCTTGAATGATAGTTTTACACTCGCACTAGGAATGTTGAATCGTAAGAATGGAGTTGTTAGTAAAAAGGTTTTCGATGTTCCGGTGTAAATGGTTTCGTATAAGTGTAAAAGGTAATAAGACAGAGTTAAGGATCTTTATGCTTATATGGAAGAAGCTTAAATCGTAGAGGCAGAAATACATAGTAAAAGGGCTTGAGATCCTACTGGGTAAAAGGTTTCATAGGAATGTAAAAGGGATTTGTAAAATAGTGTAAGAGCATCATTACGTTCCTACAATTAGGGCATTTTGAAGCTTTCTCTGAATGAGCGTAGAGATCCATCAAGAGCTTTTTCAGCATCACAAAGATTGAAGGTTTGAGTTAGCGTAAGAATGGAAGGTAGTCATATAAGAAGGAACCTTTGATGTATCATGACAGATAAGCAAAAAGGACAAAACTACTGTAACCAAGCAAAGTAAGGTTTTGAAAAGTACAATCAAAATCCAATTTTGCGGCTGATATACCTTGATGACGACCCTGCGATCATAATTTTTAAAGCTCATGCATGCTAAATTTATTAAAAAGGTTGGAAGATATATAATTAAAACATCAAGGATTTAATTGAACTACCAGTCTCAAGAAGCTTGTTCCTGTGTTGTTCTGAAGTTTTAAAAGCTATAGAGCTCTGTGTATCCTTTGAAGTTGTAGAAGAATTCAAAGTAAAAAAACACATGGCTGACCAAGAAGTTGAAGAGGTAGATGTAGAAGAATTTGAAGTCAAAGATGAGGGTGATGATGTGGTAGAAGTCACACTAGAAGGAAAAAGGAAGAAATCTACTATCAAAATAGAAAAGAAGACAAGGGTCAGAAAATCGAACAAGCATGCAGAAGACTAGTTAAAACTTCTTCCAGGGTCGTCAAATGCAATTTCTACAAATGATCATATATTCAGAGACCCTTATGCTTTTTTTCAAGATGCTGAATGCCCTAGAATTACTGGCTATGATCTTTCTGTCATGTCCCCTATTCAAATAATTAAAAAAAAAAAAACTTTGTTAAGGCAGGCAGGCTCCAAAAAGGTGAAATTTCGGAAAAAGGGGTTAATATTTGGAAACCAATGGACTAATAAATAAAAATTATTATTAAATTATATTTTATTAACCCCTCTTGGACGTGAGTTAGGGTTATGCCCTCTTTAAAAGGGGTTTGGAGGCATTTTGGGCTCATTCTACATCTTGATTCTTGCTAATTTTCTTGTTGTTCTTCAGAGGCTGCCAAACCTGTGGAGAAGGAGACCCAAGAATGGGAGTTTGCAGTTTTCTAGGAAGGTTAAGGACAGGAGTTTGAAGCCATTCCATGTGCATGCTCATACAGAGTTTGCCCTTGTGCTGAATAGTGCCGATTTGGGTGTTTTCGGGGTTGTTTTTGGTTTGAATTTGGGTTTTCAGTTGAGTGTTTCATATCAGTTTGGTTTGCTATTGTATTTCAGACTTTATGATGTTAAAATAGAGCTAAATATATGTATTGGGTCGTGATTAAACTTCTGAGATAATTTATGAGTGTTTTGTGGTGTTTTCGGGCATTTTTGTGTTAATTTTGGGAGCCCGATTGAGCAAAGTTTTGCCCTACATTTGTGATCTGTTGTGTAAGGGCTATACAAATCTAGAAATGTAATTTTGTAGGCTGTTATGCTGCTGAAATTTATGTAAAAATGTCCATTTTCAAATTTATTAATAATTTGTGAAGTTGTGAAGTTTTTGGCACTAATTTGGACATACCCGATTTGGGTTTTATTGGAGAATTGGCAGATCTTTGTAATATTGGTTGTTTGATTTTAAAGTTCTGATTTGAGGCTGGAAATATCATAAAAATCAGTAAAGGGACATTACAGTGGTATCAGAGCCGTGATCTTGCCAGCCTGAGGGTTTGTAGAAGTTGCATGTCAGTTTTAACAACTACCCAGATCTTGCATGTCAAGTTTTGATAACTACCCAGATCTTGCATGTCATATTTTATGATTGCATGCAACTAAGTGAAAGAGAAAAAATATATTTGCAGCGAGAAAAGAATAAAGAAATTTTGATCAAACCCCCAATTGAAAGCAAAAGTACAAAATCCAAGGAAGAAAAAAGTATGGCTGATCCAGATGAGATGGCAAAGAAATTCTTCCAAGACATCCAAAATACTCAGAAGCAAACAGTGGATGGTTTGGTGGAAACTAGAGAGGCTTTGCGAATATTGACAGAAAAATTACAAGGAATTGCATCTATTAATGAGAAAGGGAGCACTTCAGAGGAGCCGAGAAATGGGAGATCCACACCATCTAAATCAACCAAATCTATTTTCTTGCCTGCAGATGAGCCACCAGTACCAAATCCAGCCATTAATCCAGTGGAAGAGGTTACAGGTAATTTGATTACATTAAGAGCTACTTACAATGGCTTAGATGATGACTTTCGTAGTTCAGTTCCTTTTAGAGAATATGTGGATATGATGAACGCTTTGATGCCCAAGAAAGAGAATAGGAGGGAGCATGACACAAGTGGAAGAGAGCTCAAAAATAAAATAAGCAAGTTTACAATGCCTACTTTTGATGGAACAAATAAAATTTCAGCTAGAGCATGGCTACAAAAATTACAAACTTTCTTCACACTTAACCCCATGAAAGAGAGTGATGCTATTCAATTTGCAAGTCTACACTTGGAAGATGCAGCCTATGATTGGTGGTATCATGGAATGACTACTCAAGGTCACGATCAGTTAACTACATTTGAAGATTTTAGTCAAAGGGTGATAGATAGATTTGACCTCAAGGATGATGAAGAGTACTTTAAAGAATTGTCAAAGTTGAAGCAAACCAAATCAGTCAATGAGTATATAGAAGAATTTCAAAAAGTGGCTGTTATGGTACCTAATATGAGTGAAAAGAGGATCGTTTATCTTTTTCTTGATGGTTTAGAAGATTCTGTTAAGGGTTTGGTTAAGGCTTTCTCACCCTCAACCTTACAAGAAGCTATCAAAAGAAGCTTGCAACTTGAAACTTGTGTGCCTATGAAATCAATCACTAATCAAAAACCCCCAAATCTTTGGCAACATAAGGGAAATTTTCAGAAAAAGACTTTCCCAACACTACCACCAAAAGATGTGACAAATGTGGCAAAAAAGAAGGTAGATGAAGAGACTAGGAGTGAATTACGAAGGAAAAAGCTTTGTTTTACTTGTAGAGAACCATGGGTTCCAGGACACAGATGTTTGGGGAAAGGTCAAGTGCACTATATTGAAGTTGCTTCAGAATCTGATTCAGATGAGCATGAGGAATTTAATGATACTAAGGAGGAGGTAGAAGAAGAGAAAGTAAAAGAAATCAGCAAGGATGGCACTTTAGCAGCATTATCAGGAGTCCCAAGATACCATCCCTTCCAAATTCGAGGGGTACTAGCAGGGCAAAGGTTGACTGTTCTTCTTGATAGTGGGGCAACTCACAATTTTATTGATGAGGGATTTGTCATGAAAAGAGGGCTTAAAGCAGAAGATTTTGAGGGATTCAATGTTACTGTAGCTGATGGATTCACTATGCCTTGCACACGGGTGGTGAAACAACTCAAGATGATCTTAGGAGATTATGAGTTATGTGATGACTTCTATGTGGTTGGTATTGGGGAGACAGATCTTGTATTGGGTGTTCAATGGTTGCACTCTATCAGAGGCTATTACATGAACCATCAAACTATGGAGTTTAAATTTCATTCCAATGGGAAAGAAGTCATATTGAGAGGGTTATCAAATGGAGCACCTAAGGTAGTCTCTGCAAAGAGGATGGAGAGGACTTTTCGAAGAGGACAAGTAACATGGGTAGCAGGAGTCATAATCCAACCAACAAGCTCTCCCAAGAATCAAGGTAATTTCCATTTTGAAATTCAAAATATTCTTGATAAGCATAGTATAGTTTTCAATGACTTGCCTCCAGGATTACCACCAGATAGAGGTTTTGAGCATGTTATAGAGTTAGAACAGGGTGCCAAACCAGTTATAACAACCCCATACCACCATCCAAGAGGTTATAAGGAACAAATTGAAAAAACTATTAAAGAACTCCTGGACATGGGATTCATAAGGCCTAGCTCTAGTCCATTTGCATCATCTGTGGTACTTGTCAAGAAAAAGGATGGTACAATGAGAATGTGTATAGACTACAGGGCTCTAAACAAGAAGACCATAAAAAATAGGTATCCCATACCACGCATAGATGAACTCATTGATGAGTTACATGGTGCTGTATACTTCTCAAAAATTGACTTAAGATCAGGCTACCATCAAATTCGAATGAGGAGTGAAGATGTGGAAAAGACTGCTTTCAGATGTCACTATGGGCACTTTGAATTTCTTGTTATGCCATTTGGACTCACTAATGCACCAGAAACATTCCAATCTTGTATGAATAAGGTATTCAGTTAGCATCTTCAAAAATTTGTTTTGGTATTTTTTGATGATATCTTGATATACAGTAAAACATGGGAAGAGCATCTAAAGAACATAGACACTATTTTGGGAATCTTGGAGCAGCAATCCTTCTATGCTAAGCTATCTAAATGTGAGTTTGGTTTGACAGAGATCCTATATTTGGGACATATTATAAGCTCTAAAGGAGTACAGGTTGATCAACAAAAAAATCCAGGCAATTTTGGATTGGCCTCCACCCACTAATCTTACACAGTTGAGAGGTTTCTTTGGGTTGTGTAGCTACTATAGGAGATTTGCCAAGGGATTTTCTCAGCTTGCTGCCCCCTTGACTGATTTGACAAAGAAAGGAGCTTTTTTTTGGACAGAAGAGGCACAAAAAACATTTGATAAGCTTAAGGAGGTAATGAGTTCATGCCATGTGCTTGTAATTCCAAATTTCTCTTTACCTTTTGTTGTTGAATGTGATGCTTTGGGAGAAGGTATAGGGGCTGTCCTAACTCAAAGGGGACATCCAATAGCATTTGAGAGTCAAAAATTAAATCAATCAGAGAAAGGGTACTCCATCTATGATAAGGAAATGATGGCAATCATGCATGCACTTCATAAGTTTAGACAATATTTGGTATGTGGGAGATTCATTGTAAAGACAGACCATAATAGCCTCAGGTTCTTCTTGAACCAAAGGGATTTGAATGATCGTCAACAAAAATGGGTAAATAAATTGCAAGCTTATGATTTTGATATTGAATACATGAAAGGAAAGAATAATGTGGTTGCTGATGCTCTCTCAAGAAAGCCCACTTTGTGTTCCTTATCATCTATCTCTGCTGATTGGAAAGTCTCCATAATTTTAGAGTATGCTAAAGATTCATTTTCCACCAAGATTTTGGATAAGTTAGTGGATGATAATAGGTACAAGGTTGTTGATGAATTGATTTATTACAAGAACAGGATCTTCTTAGTGCCAGGGTCAAAAACTAAGGAGAGGATATTGAGGGCCTTTCATGACACACCTTTGGCTAGTCACCAGGGATACTTCAAGACATACCGGCAAATTCAAGAGCGGTTTTCATGGAAGGGTATGAAGGAGGATGTCCTTAAACACATTAAGGAATGTATGGTATGCCAACAAAGCAAGAGTGAGCAAAATTTTCCTGCAGGGTTGTTGCAGCCACTTCCCATTCCTGAACAAAAATGGGAAAGTATTTCCATGGATTTCATCACTGGGTTGCCCAAGGTTCAAGGTAAGGATTGCATATATGTGGTGGTAGATAGACTAACTAAGTATGCACATTTCTTTCCTATCACATCTGATTTCAAGGCATCACAAGTGGGCGAATTGTTCTTCAAGGAAATCTTTAGATTACATGGTTTGCCTAGAAACATTGTTAGTGACCAGGACAGTAGATTCCTCAGCTCTTTTTGGAAGGAGCTCTTTCATTTGGCAGGAACTGAACTCACTCCCAGTACTAGCTATCACCCTCAAACAGATGGACAAACAGAGATAGTTAATAAATGGATAGAAGGATATTTGAGGAACTATGTTTCAAATCAACAACATGCTTGGGTGAAATGGTTACACCTAGGGGAGTATTGTTACAATACATCTCATCACATGTCTATTGGTATGCCTCCTTTTCATGCTCTTTATGGTTACGATGCCCTTTTCTTTGTTGATCTAATACTTTCCGATAGCAGAGAAACCACAGCAAGTGATTTCATCAAGCAAAGCCAAGACATAATAAGGTCCCTCAAGGATAATCTACAACATGCACAAAACCAACAAAAGATATATGCTGACAGGAAAAGGATTGAAAGATCTTTTGAGGTGGGAGATTTGGTATTTGTTAGGTTGCAGCCATATAAGCAAAGTACCTTGAAGAGAAGTGGGGCAGAGAAACTCAAGCCAAGGTTCTATGGGCCTTATAAAATCATCAAGAAGGTAGGAGAGGTAGCTTATGAATTGTAGCTCCCACCAAACAGCAAAATACATAATATTTTTCATGTATCTTGCTTAAAGAAGGTTCTAGGCCAGAAAACCATAGTATCTACAGAATTACCACCTCTTGATGATGAAGGGAAATTAGTTTTGATACCAGAAGAGATTTTGGATACAAGAGAGAAAAGGTTGAGAAATAGGAGCATCATAGAGCATTTGGTCAAATGGAAAGGATTACCACTAGAGGATGCAACTTGGGAAGGAGAACATATTCTTGAGAATTCCAACCTTCATTTCTTGAGGACAAGCAATATTTGGGAGGGGAGGACTTGTCATGTCCCCTATTCAAATAATTAAAAATAAATAAACTTTGTTAAGGCAGGCAGGCTCAAAAAAGGTGAAATCTCAGAAAAAGGGGTTAATCTTTGGAAACCAATGGACTAATAAATAAAAATTATTATTAAATTATATTTTATTAACCCCTCTTGGACATGAGTTAGGGTTATTCCCTCTTTAAAAGGGGTTTGGAGGCATTTTGGGCTCATTCTACATCTTGATTCTTGCTAATTTTCTTGTTGTTCTTTAGAGGCTGCCAAACCTGTGGAGAAGGAGACCCAAGAATGGGAGTTTGTAGGTTTCTAGGAAGGCTAAGGATGGGAGTTTGAAGCCATTCCATGTGCATGCTCATACAGAGTTTGCCCTTGTGCTGAATAGTGCCGATTTGGGTGTTTTCGGGGTTGTTTTTGGTTTGAATTTGGGTTTTCAGTTGAGTGTTTCATATCAGTTTGGTTTGCTGTTGTATTTCAGACTTTATGATGTTAAAATAGAGCTGAATATATGTATTGGGTCGTGATTAAACTTCTGAGATAATTTATGAGTGTTTTGTGGTGTTTTCGGGCATTTTTGTGTTAATTTCGGGAGCCCGATTGAGCATAGTTTTGCCCTACATTTGTGATCTGTTGTGTAAGGGCTATAAAAATATGGAAATTTCATTTTGTAGGCTGTTATGCTGCTGAAATTTCTGTAAAAATGTCCATTTTCAGATTTATTAATAATTTGTGAAGTTGTGAAGTTTTTGGCACTAATTTGGACATACCCGATTTGGGTTTTATTGGAGAATTGGCAGATCTTTGTAATATTGGTTGTTTGATTTTAAAGTTCTGATTTGAGGCTGGAAATATCATAAAAATCAGTAAAGGGACATTACACTTTCCATGTACTTTTATCAGAACAGAACAGAGAATGCGCCAGTATGTAACCCTTTGAATCAAAATATGGCAAAATTAATTTTTCCAGAAGTGTTCGTTGATGTTGACCTATTGAAGGCCCTAATAAAGTCATACAATCCAATAACTAGGACTTTTCACAGGCATAATGAGAGTGTATTATGTACATTGGACAAAACTTCTTTTATTGACGCTTTTGGATTGATGGGACAAATGGATGTACCTATTGACATTGTAGACTTACAAGGAAAATTCGCTAGGAATAAAACCTATTTTGTAAACAATGTCATGCTACCGCATATTCCTTACAGAGTTAGGAAGGCAAGGTTAATTCCAAGAAAGGTGGGAGATTTTTTACCTCTGAGTAGGTTCAAAAATTATTTCAAGAACACAGTTTATGGGTTGCACAAAGTATTGGGAAGTGATGCTGCAGAGGATTGTGTATATGGTTCTCTTTTTCTAATGGCATGCGACATACAAGATCCTTTTCATCATAAGGAGTATGATTATGTGGCCTTTATCATTGATAGTATGCACATGCAGATTTGTGACGCTAAGAAAGGAGAACTGAAAGACATCAAGTTCCACCATTACTCATTATTAATGCACTTTATCCTGTATAGAAACATTGGATACACTAGTGGAGACTTCATTGATCAAACTTCTGATGAATTTGGTGAGTTACCTATGTAGCTCTGGACTCGTATTTGGCACAAAGATTTCTTCTATTCAAATGCTCTAGTTTTTTTCAATTTGTTCAGTTCTATTATTATGAGGCAGCTAGATCATACTTTCTTTAGGGCACCCAATGTTTTGAAGACTCTGCTTAGGCCCTTTTTCTTAAATGAAAAAACAAAATTAGATGATAACTAGGGAAGCATATTTTTGTTTAAATAATGTACTTTAATCAGAGTTTTTGCATGCCCATAGCCTCCTCATCTATTGCCTAAATATATACCCCCTAGATTGGCCATTATTAAATTCTTTTGGCAATTCTTGTTGATTAATAAAGAAATGATCCCTCCCTCACTACATAAGCCTACTTTTGTGTGTAGAACCTCTAAGTTAGGAGATTTTGAAATAGGCAAGAATGCTTTTGAGGAATTGAGTGACTATTTAGGTCAGTATAAATTTGCTACTGGGCCCTATAGGGTATATGATCCTGACAGTTACATTGCAAATGAGGTTAAGACCATTAGGGGTTTTGTTCTGCCTCCAAGTAAGCCTATCCTTGTAGAGGACCTAATTGCCAACATAGTAGCAACAGGGGAGGCAGATGAGTTATTGAGGAAATATGAAGAAATAAGGAAAGTGGAAAATGCTCTGAAGAGGACCAACCCTGATTTTAAGGGTTTTTATATAGAAGTTCCATATCCTAATAATTTGAGGAAAATGATTGAGAATTTTGATCATATTATGTTACAAATGCCTCATGAGACAGAGGGAGAAGAAGCCATTGTAAATAGAGAATCCCCTAAACTAGATACACAATTAGAAATTGATTTGGAAGAAAAGAAGCCATCAACTTCAGCCTAGATGCCACAAGGAAATAAAAGACAAAAGACAATGCACATCCCTGAAAAGGTGGTAAGCAGAGCTATACAAGTCATGCTTGGAAGTAGTGAGTATTTTCCTTATATTAGGCAAAATTATATTCATCAAAGGGCTACTGAAGTAGGAAAAGCTTCTACTAACATGCAAATTACAGCATCAAGGTTGGATGATAGACTCATTCAATCTGAGAAATTCATGGAAGATGATGATTTTATTAAATCATCAGAATTTAAAAGTTTTCTCTATAAAATCAAACAAAATGAACTCACATTGAGTCTCATGCCAGAAGAAGATCTAGAGAAGAATAAAGAGTTAGTTGAAAAACTATTGGCTTATGACCCTCAAAGTTAAACAATGACTGTCGTAGAAGCTAGGGAATTAGTACATAGGACTGGTATGATTCTAATACCACATTGGGATATTGAGAAAGCTTTTGTGTTGGACCAAATGAGAAGACAACATAAGGCCATCAGTTATGTAGCCACTAGCAGTGAAGGTTTTAAAAGAGGGTCAGGTTTTAATGTGGACACTAAAACCCTAGTAGTATGGAGTGTGGCCCCTAACACCAAGAAGTCTAAGATGATGGATATAGAAGAAATTGCTCAGGGCTATATGATTGTGTGGACATTGGAGAGCACTACTAGGAGTGAAATCTCCAGCTTGGTAAAACATTTTGCTCTAATGAATGAGGAAAAGGTTGATGAAATTGAGGATAAGTTAGCTGCAATGTTTAATGAATGCCTTGATATCAGGAGAACATATGAAGAAGAGCTCAAAATGAGCCATGTACAGAAACAAAGAATATAGGAGTTGGAGGAAAAAATTAAAATTTTGGAAACAAAAATAAAATCCCTCAAAGAACAGCTCAAGATAGCAGCAGAGGCAGAGCATGCACCAAGGAAAGAGGAAGAAAGAAGGCACAAAGTAGAAGCAGAGGCCCAAACAGAAGAAATGCTTATGGGAACAACAGTGTCAGTGCCTGTGATTAGTGTGGAAATAGAAGTTTCCCAAGTTGACAATGATACCAAGAAAAATGTTTTGATGAATGTATTAAATCATAGAATCAGCATTCTAAAAAGAATATCTCAAGATACTTATAATACATCCATCAGTTTACAATCTGCAGAACAGGTATGCATGGGTGCATTAGATGGCTTGAGCCTATTTTTCAACAGTGGGGACCCTGTATGCAATTTTTTGACAGGTTGATACCCTTGTTAGCCAAGAAGCCAGATCTCCTAGATAAAGTTATTACTGTGAAGGAAGGTATGGACAAAGTGAAAGAATTATTGCAAATCTTCATAGGGAAGTTGGCAGTAATCCAAAGTAAATTAAAAATGCTAACAAATGGTTTCTATTCTTTGATTCCTTCTGTTATCGATTCTAATGATAAGTTAAAATATTTTGATGAGTGGTCTAATTCTTTTGATCACATTATAGACTTGCCACAAGTGGTGTCCATCCTCCAAGATGGTATTGATGGATGTCTTTTCAATGAACTAATTGATGCCCTTTTCAAGATTGAAACTGAAGTGAATTGGTTTATCATAGAAGGAAGGGTGATTACTGATGCCAGGTGGCAGAAAATAGTGGATGAATTGACAATAGTTAAAGAATGTGATTGGCCCACTAAAAGAGAAATATTTTTCTGGGAAACAATCATAGAAATCAAAGTGCTACCAACTGGGAGTAGTTAGAGAAAAGGAAAAAATTGAAGATTTTATGCTCCAGCTGTCATTTGCCTTCTGTTTTATTTGTTTTGTTTTGTTTGTTTGGTTCTCTTTTGAAAAGGGGTAATCTACCCAATTTTTGTAAAAGGACACCTGTCACCTTCTTTAGCCTGAAGCTTGTTTCATCTCACACTATTTAAGTGAGATCCGAAGGCTAAAGAATGGTCTGAATTCTGTTTTTACTAAGTATTGTGCTTAGTCTTATTTTTGGTCCAAATTTGGAAAGCAAGTTTGTAATGTATTTTTCTATCACATTCTCTAAGAATACATGAATGTAGAATGAGTTGTGTTTCTTTTCTGAAGGCCATTCTGAGTCTATTGTAAAGGATATACCATTTTCAAAGGAAATGAATACAAATTATGAACTGTCCCCATATCAGTTCTTTCTGAATTTAATCTCCTTTTAAATACTTAGTTACCTTGATGTTGTATGAGTAAAAGCTTGTGCAATTGATTGCAATCTAGTAGGGTTGTATATCCATTTATCATTGCTGTTAATTCAATGGATTAAATAAAGGCTTTGATGAATGTGATGAGATTTCTTAGGTATTGAAAAGGATTTTGAATGATAAATTCTGATAAGAATTGTTGATAGAATTTGTTGTAAAGAAAAAAATTAGATCTAAGAATTTTCTATAGACTCTGACCCCAAATGGATTAGGCACTGATCATGTTATTTCAGCTGAAGGAGAAGTATATTATAACTGGTTATTCAAATGCATCATCAAATCAAATTTTACTTTTATTTCCTGTAGATCTTCAAAGTTGGCCAGCACTTGTTTGCATGGAATGTTTTAGCTTCAGTTAGCCATTGTTGTTGAAAACATCTACAGATCTATAGAAGAATTCTTTGCCATATCTGTTTATGGGATGTGTTTACCAAATTGGTAAGAATTATTATTTTTGAGGATTTTGAAATGAGAATCAGAATGAAACAAAAAATAATCCTCATACAGTTGTTCTAGTTTTGAACCATCCCAGGGTACACCTGCCCTGGTTTTGCAGAGCCAAAAGAGCAAAAAACCATCTGTGCTTTTGTTTGAATTTGGGTCCTAGTACTTTGCATATGCAATTGTTAATGACAATTGGCTAGTCTTTAGGTTGTGTATGTACTGTTATCCAGGTATTAAGCCTTTTGTTGCTTAGTAGTTTTAGTACTTTTTATAAAAAACACCAACATGTCTGTTGATTAGTAGAATGTCTCCATCTTTGACAATAAGCCAAAGATATAACATTTTTCATCTTTAACATGCAGATTTAAGCATTTACAATTTCTTTTGTTTCTCCATCTATCACCTTGCTTATTATTGTTTTAGAAGTTTTAGCTTTGTGATTAATTTAGGTAGCTCCTAAAGTAATATCTTTGGCATCAATTTGTAATATTTAGCAATTAGCTTGTTTGATACAAGGAAGTCATCTTGTTTCTTATGTAGCCTTTGATAGGGGTATCACCTGTAATTTAACTCTTAGATGTTCATGAGCATCCATAGATAATGGTTTTGTGAAGATATCATAAATTTTCTCCTTTGTGTTAACATATTCCATCTTCAACTCTTTATCTTGAACTAGCTCTCTCAAGTAATGATAATTGATTGCAATGTGATTTTTCTTTGTGTGCATCACTGAGTTGTTTGATATATTGATAACACTTGTATTACAACAATAAAGTATCACTAGTCCTATGATCTCTTTCTTCATTCCTTTGAGTAGCTACTTGATCCATACAATATTTTTTTAGTTTATAGTAGCAACAACATATTTAGCTTCAATAGTAGATTGTGAGGTACATCACTATTTCTTACTAGTCCATGTAACCAGTCTTTTGCCTAAGAAAAGTGCTTCTCCACTAGTGCTCTTTCTATCATCTATGTTTCTAGCCCAGTCAGCATCAGTGTAGGCTCTCAAGTCAAACTTTTCATTTTTCTTGTAGTATAGGCCAAACTCTTCTATTCCTTTCAATTATCTCATTATTCTCTTTACAACCATTAAATGATTCTCACTAGGATTTGCAAAGAATCTTGCAACTATCCCTATAGATAGTGCAATATCAGGTCTACTATGCACAACATATTGCAACTTACCAATCATAGACCTATACATTGTTTGGTTTACTTCAGCTAAATCATCATTCTTTGATAGTTTTTGTCCTTTTATCATAGGTGTACTTACTAGTTTTGAATCCTCCAGTCCAAAAGTTTTCAATATTTCCTTGATGTACTTTTATTAAGTGACATATATATCATATTTCATTTGATATACTTGTAATCCCACAAAAAATTTGATCTCTTCAAACATTGACATTTCAAATTCATTCTTCATCTGATTTGAAAAATCCTTACATAAATCATCTTGACCTCCAAATATTATATCATCAACAAAAATTCCAGATAACAGAATGCCCTTATCTTTCTTTGTCTTTATGTAAAGATTCTTGTTATCATTAGTTCTTTCAAATCTAATCTTCACAAGATACTTGTGAAGTCTTTCATACCATGCTCTTGGTGCTTGTTTCAAACCATATAGAGTTGTGTATAGCCTACATACCATGTTCTTAATATTAACATCAAAAAATCCTTCTAGTTGTTCTATGTAAACCTCTTCTTCTAATATGCCATTCAGAAATGTAGATTTAACATCCATTTCATAGACTTTGAAACCTTTGTATGTAGCATAAGCAAGTAGAGTTCTTACTCCTTCCAATCTTGCAATAGGGGCAAATGTTTCGCCATAGTCAATTCCTTCCTCTTGTGCATATCCTTTGCAAACCAATCTTTCTTTTTTCCTTGTAATTTCACCATTTTCATCTAGCTTATTTCTAAATACCCACTTGGTGCTAATCACATTTTTGTCTTTTGGTTTAGGAACTAGACTCCATTATTTTTTCTTCTTGATTTGTTCAATCTCTTCTTCCATGGCTTTGTACTAGTTAACATCTTCTAATGTTTCTTTTACTAATTTGGGCTCCTTCATGCTTAGAGAACATGATTTACTTCTCAATCTATTTCTTGTCATTGGCCCAACATCTTTATTTCCAATAATTTGAGTAACAGGATGATATTTTTTACATATTTGGACAATCTTGGCTTAGATCTTGTTACTTATATTTCAGCTTTAGGATCACTATGTGCATCTCTATTAGGTATCTCAACATCTCCTTCATGTATACTAATTTTAGAATCAAGATGTGCATCTCTTTCATTCTGTAACTTGACATCTGAATGCAAGTCAATTTCTAAATGCAACTCAACAATCATAGAATGTGACTCAACAATCATTGAAGCTTGCTATTGGTTTCTAACTTGATTTTCAGCATCTTCTTCAGCAAGAATTCCTTCATAAAAGTACACAAATGATTTGTATTCTTCTAGTTGTTTCATAGGTTCAGCATTATGTACTTCTATAAGTTCATCAAAATTCACATTTGCAGTTTCCACAATTTTGTTGGTGTTAGCATTTAAACAATTGTAAGCTTTAGTTATTTTGCAGTAGCTAAGGAATATACCTTCTTCACTTTTTGCATAAAGATTGTCATTCCTAACATCTTTGAGAATGTAACATTTACTTCGAAATACCTTAAAATTTTTTACATTGGGTGAGTATCCATACCATAGTTCAAAAGGTGTAAAATGAGTAACTTTCTTGACTTGTACATGGCTCAAGGTGTAGACAACTATACTTATAGCTTCTCTCTAGTATTTTAGAGCAACATTTTTCTCCATCATGGGTTTTCTAGCATAGTCCATTATAGACCTATTTCTTCTTTCAAAAATTCCATTTTGTGGAGGGGTCCTAGGGGATGATGTCTGTCTTTTGATTCCTCTGTCATTATAGAACATTTCAAACTCTTTTGATGTGAATTCTTCTCCTTTTTTTGATCTCAAACATTTTAGACTCTTACCTATTTCCTCCTCAACTCTTGCTAATCAACACTTAAACATTTGAAAATGATCAAATTTCTATTTTAAAAACATGACTGTCATCATTCTAGAATAATCATCTATAACTAAGATTATGTACTTGTCTCCCTTGTAGCTTTGCACTTCAATTAGTCCACACAAGTCAGTATGAACTATCTCTAGTATTTCTTTAGAGGTATAAGTTTTACTCTTAAAACTTGACTTTGTCATTTTACCTAGCTAACATTGTTTGCATATAATATTTTTAGACTTTTTCAACTTGGGCAAACCTCTAACTTTCTTCATGTTATTGATACTAACCAAGTTATCAAAATTAACATGACACAACCTTTTTTCCCATAGGCATACATCACCAAATTTTACAACAAGACAAGTAGCATCCTCTATATCAAGATAAAATAGATTGCTTCTAGTTTAATCACCTTTTCCTATCAATTTCCCATTTGTGTCATATATCTTAGCAATCTTGTTTTTAAATTCAACCTTGCATCCCAAATTTTTTAATTATGACACACTTAACAAATTTTAGTTTACTCCTTCAACATAGTAAGCATTGTCACATAAGATCTTATATGTGAGTTTGATAGAACCCTTTCCTTTTATCAAGCATGGTGCATCACTAGCAAATCTTACGCTATTTACATCATAATAATTTAATTACTTTTGTCTCTAGTCATGTGATGTGAGCATCCAGTGTCAATGATCCATTTGTCATTTTTTTTACACAAGTCACAAGTGCAGTTGCCTCATCTTCAATAGATTCATCCTTGATTGCAACATAAACAACTTCATCATCATGTTCATCAGAATCATCTTCTTTAGAAATGTAGCATTTCTTACCTTTGTCTTTATAATCCTTGTTGTCTTCATTTCATCTAGCTTTATATTTATCACATCCTTAGTAGTTTCTCTTCTCTAGACATCTAGCAGCAATATGATCAATCTCATTGAAATTGAAACAAATGATAGGTGACTTACCTTTGAAGTTGCATTTACCTTTGTTGAATATTCTCGCTAGTAGTGCTTCTAGTTGTACAACATCTTCTTCATCTATATTACTATCACTAGACACATTTTTTATCTTTCTTTTCTTCTTTTGCTTTACTTCATCAGAGTCTTTTAGTAACAACTTAGCTTTGAAAGTAGATTCTAGACTCTTAGATTTGTAATTGTCAAAGTTAGATAGCTCAAAAGCATTGAGTCTACCTACCATACCCTCAAGGATTAAATCATTTTTTGGAATACATCTCAGTTCTTGAATTGCAAAAACTCAAATAGCATAAATAGGAAGTAGTTCTCAAGAGTTTTCTTAGCATAGTATCATCATCTATATGACCAGTAGCTCCTCTTATTGCACTAATGCATTCCTTTTTCCTAGCAACATATTGAGCAATATTCTCACCTTCTTCCATTCTCATATCATTAAATTTACCTTTAAGGCTCTTAGATTTGGCTCTTTGTAAATTTTTGTCTCCTCCATAGATGGTGTCTAGGGCATCCCACATTTTCTTTGTAGTGTCACATCCTTTGATATCATCAAATTCAACATAGTTTAGGGTAGAGGAAATCTCCAACATCACCTAATTGTGTTCTTTCTTCTTCTTCATATCTTCACCAGTTGGAAATCCAGTAGGATCAACATGTTACACTATGATGGTAGATTGTGCATGATCTCCAAGTCCTCCAAGATGTAGCCTCATCAAACTTTTCCATGCAGGAAAGTTATCTCTCTTAAGCTTGGGTACATCTCTTTTTGACATCTTTATCTGTTTGCTTCTAGTAGCTTCAAACTAGTCCTTTTAAGAAGATGGGTCGGATACCAATTGTTGGAATTATTTAGAATAACTAAGAGGTTGGGGGGGGGGGGGGGGGGTGAATTAGTTATTCAAGGTCTAGATGTACAAATAAATTTTTTTCTCTTAGCTTAGTAAATCTATTAAACATTATATATATGAATGTATGCATCTGATCACTAAAACATGTAGGTTACAATTAAATCAACTTGCAAAAATGTAAACATGAAACATAAAGGATTCATCAACACACTAGACATAATAATTTAACATGGAAACACAATTTGGGAGAAACCATCAGTAATATGCTACTTATTTTCACTCTTCTAAAATGATGCCCTATGAAAGACTAACCCTATTAAAGGTTTCAATCACCCTATTAGAAGTGAGCATTGTTAGAGGAATTTAGGCCATTCACTTAGAATGCCACCTAGTTAAAGGATTTTCAAATGATTTTTAGGTCAACCTTAATCCAAAGAATTTTACTATAAATTGATACAATTGTTGGAGAGTAATAGTAGAGCTTTGATCTGATACAACTTACAACTTCTCTTGAAAATTAGACATCATTGTTCATTCCTCAATTCTACTTGGCTTTCATACTCTGTAGCTCTAACAACTTGTTCACCCTTCAAGCATATATCTCCTTATGCCTTCTTTCTTAGCATGCCATTGTAGTCATCCTTTTATGTTACTTGAAGAAGCAAAACCTTCTTCTTTCTTTATGCTCTAACACATTGCTTCATGACCAAACATTCCTATAAATAGGAAAATAGATACTTTTTCATTTTCCATCATCAATTTTAGGGTTTGGATGAATAAGGTAGAATACAATGTATCTACCCCATATCTTGTATCTCTTCTAGAAAATTCTCCTAGAATCAATTTGAATTTTCCTAGAAATGGTTTACATCAAATTTTGTGCCACTAGCTCATCAATCTTATCTTTCACAAAATTAAAGAAAAAAAACTTGTCAACTTAGATTCGATGAATCTTTGATCTTTAACATAATGCATCATCTCGACATTATCAATCTTCTGATGCTTGGCACATACTGCGTTACTTGGCATCAACTATGAAATCACTTGACATCAACTAAAGTTTATTAATGCTTGGCATCAAATGTCTTGCTTGGCATCCACTAGAATTTGCTTTTACTTGGCTCCAACTAGTTTTTTGCTCGACTTGCACTAACTTTTCTCAACATCTACTATCCCCTCAATCAAGCTTGGCAGACAATATTTGTGTAACTTGTTCTTCTAAAGTTTCTAAGTGTAACCAAAATTTATAATCTCAAGTAAAGTATCAATACATCATGTCATCACTATCTTAACTAAACCTTTTACTTCATTACATAATCATAACTCAACCTTTCCTCTAGGTTCTATTGTTACCTCTTATTGATCAAATCCTCTTCATCAATCAAGTAAGCGATAGTACTTGAATCTTATAATCAGTTATCTTACTAGAAAATAGTAATTTTTACATTAGTGACAAAATAATGATTGAAACACATATTTTACCTCAACAATCTCACTCTTTCAATAATCTCTTTCTTTCAACAATGATCTTTTCAATCAAATCTCAATAGTTCTTGATTCATCCCCAATCCCCTCTCAATCACCTAATTTTTATTAAATTTAAGGTGTTAAAAAGATATGGACAAAATATCGACATGGTAGAGCCTCCTACATATCTAAATATTTCACCAATGTTCAATGTGGTTGATCTGGTCAAATACAAGGGGAAATTGTTAGAGGTATGTCAAAGTAGGAAGGAGGTACTAGAAGATGTCATTACTATAGCCCTACCTCCCAAGGTGAAACAACAAGCTGAGAGTATCTTGGAATCTAGGGTAAAGAAAGTCTACTCGAGACACGATCTACCTGGAGCACCTAACACAATGGAAAGGACAACTAGAAGCTAAAGCTACATGGGTAGAGGAATATTATTTTTTAAAATATCATTATTATGTCTCTAATTTATCCTCATGTTACTTGAAATCTATGTAGAGAGGGAGAATGGTGTAGGAGTACCTAAGCATTGCCTAGGCAATCTAAGGTTTCATGTTTTTGTAGTGTAGGTGTGATACTTGGGGCATTTTGGATGTGTTCGATATAAGGTCATGTTGAGCATAGTAGGAGTACAATGGAGATTTTGTTCATATGATCTTAGGGCCTTTTACTAGGTGTAATTAGGAGCTAGCAAATTGTAAAGCCCTCTAATTTCCACAAGAAATGGTGCTGACATCAATATGAGGTCAACGGGGTATAGGAAGAGTTAGGGTAAGTTTTTTACCGTAGATAGATTGTGTGGTTAAGTTTGGGAAAATTGAAGACCAATAGATGAAAATAGAAAAAAGTTGCATTGCGCAACTTTGCAACTTTTTCCAAGGTGAAAAGCATTGGAGAGGAGTTATAAAGAATTAATAACCACCCAAAAACCCTATATAAGGAATGAGAAGACCTATGAGAAGGGTTTGAATCCCATTGCACAAATAACATAGCAAAGTATGAAGCCTTGTTGTTAGGATTGAAAGTTGCTACCCATCATGGAATCAAGAAAATGCATGTCATAGGTGATTCTGAACTAGGTATCTCCTAGATAAAAGGAACCTATGCATCAAAGAATAGGAGATTAAAGCAATATAAAATATTGTTTGGGACTAGATAGAATCTTTTGATGCATTTGGTATCTCATGGAGAGGCAGGACTCAGAATAAGATGGATGATTTATTAGCAAATGTAGCAATCAAACCTAAGGAGATATCATTTGCAGGAATCTCTCAAATTGAGGTACAAAGTAGACCTTTGATACCTGATAATGTTGAAAACTGGTAAGTCTTTGAAGATGACAAAGACATTATAAATTTTCTGTTAAATAAAGACAAATACCATGGTCAAGAAATGGATTGCAGTGATTTAATTGAAACTATAGATGGTAAGGAAACCATTTTTGGCTAGGAGATTATGCAGTTGAAAACCAAAAAGGTGCCTAAGGGGTTAGTGGTTTTGAAAAGTATTTTTGATAATCAAGATAGAGTAAAACCAAGAGTTAAAACCCTAAGCCTCAGGAATTAGAAGAGATAAACCTTGGTACCGATGAAGGTTCCAAAAAAGTGTATATTGGCCAAAATCTACCTGCTGAAATCAAAAAACCATTAATTGACTTGCTTAGGAAGTATAGACATGTTTTTGCATGGTCATATGATGACCTTAAGGCTTATAGGGAAGATTTGTTCCAACATGTGATACCACTAAAGGATAATGTAAAACCTTTTGACAGAAATAAAGACCATTAAACCCTACCCTAGTTCCCAAAATGAAAGAAGAATTGATGAAATTAAGGGATGGGGGGATAATCAAACCAATTAGACATTCCACTTGGGTTTCAAATTTGGTACTTGTTAGAAAGAAAAATGGAGACATAAGATTAGGTGTGGATTTTAGGAATTTGAACATTGCATCCTTGAAGGATAATTATGGATTACCGAATATGGAAGCCATGTTGCAACAAGTAATTGGTTTTGAGCTAATGACCATGATGGATGGTTTTTTTGGGTACAATCAAGTTCTAGTAAAGGAAAATGAACAATTTAAGATAGCCTTCACAACCCCATGGGGAACCTATGTATATGTAAGGATGCCATTTGGCTTGATTAATGCAGGAGCTACTTTCCAAAGAGCTATGGATGTGGCATTTCATGATTATATCAACAAATTTATGGTTGTATACCAGGATGATCTTATAGCCTATTCTAAGAAGGCTGAGGATCAGTGTAGACATTTAGAGAAAATTTTTATCAAAGCTTTGGAATTTGGAGTATCCTTGAACCCAAAGAAATGTACATTTGGGGTGATAAAAGGTAGATTACTAGGAAGATTAGGTGAAAATAGATCCTAAGAGAGTAGTAGCTATTGATAAAGTCCTCAAACTAAAGAATGTAAAATGAATTCAATACTTCTTTGGCCAAGTTAATTTTCTTAGAAGGTTTGTTACCAATTTTGCTAAAATTAGTAGACCTATCTCAAAGATGCTCAAGAAGGGAGCTACTATATATTGGAATGGTGAGCCTTCACAAGCATTCTAGGATATTAAAACTACAATAAAAAATGCTCCAGTCCTTAGAACCCCAGATTACACAAAGTTGATGAACATATTTTCTTTTGCTTCCTTTCATAGTGTTGCTGTAGTCTTGTTGCAGAAAAATGAAAAAGGATATGAGTAACCCATTGCTTTTTTTAGTAAGTCACTGCAACCTACTTAATTAAAATATGAGATAAATTAAAAACAAGCATATGCTCTAGTAAAGGTTGTTAAGGCCTTCAAATGCTACTTGATAGGTGCTACTATCATTGCATGTGTGCCTAGTGCTACTGTCAAAGATATATTTTCTTAGCAAGAGGTGTCAGGGAGAAGATGTAGATGGATCAATAGGATCCAGGAATTTAATATTGAAATACAGATAACCAAGTTGGTAAGAGGTCAAGGCTTTGCTAAACTCATGGTTGAATCTAATTTGGATGCTAATTAGATAAATATGGTAGTTGATGACCTCATATCTGACTTATGTGATATGGATCATTGTGATTAGTATGTAAATGTTATCTATTATCTTCAACACATGGAAGCTCCCTCCCATTTGATAGAAAATGAAAAAAGGAATACTAAATTGCAAGCCATCAGATACATAATTGTTAAAGGCAATTCATGGTGGAGAAATTTTGAGGGAGTCTTACTGAAATGTATTGATCAAGAAAGGGCAAAAGAAGTTTTGAACAAAATGCATGCTAGATTTTGTGGAGGACACTATATGGCCAAGACCACTACACATAAAGTGATGAGAGCAGTATTTTGGTGGCCATCCTTTCAAGGATGCTCAAATCATGATTAGAAAATGTGATGCCTACCAAAGATTTGCTAAAAAATTGAAATTCTCAAGTAATAATCCATTAAAGCTAGTTGAAGTCAAAGCACCTTTTCAAAAATGGGGTATGGATTTCATAGGTGAAATCTCTCCCAAATCTAGCACTGGCTATTCCTAGATTTTAGTTGCTATTGACTATTTTCACAAAGTGGGTAGAAGCAATCCCTACAAGAAATGCTACTAGTAAAGTTAATAATTTTTCACTCAATAACATTATTTCTAGATTTGGTTGTCCTTAGAAGATTGTAATAGATAATGCAATGTGCTTTAGGTTTGAAGAATTCAAGAAATTCTGTGACAAATATGGAATAACTAGATCAAAATCTTCCCCATATCATCCACAAGGAAATGGACAAGCTGAATCTACAAATAACAATTTTTTGAAAATAATAAAAAGGACATTGGATGATAATAAGAAAGCCTGGGATTCCAAATTGCAATTAGCCATATGGGATGATAGAGTGATTGTCAAAAAGGCTATTGGTGTGGCACCATTTGATTTGGTATATGGAATTTAGGCCAGAATGCATTAGAACAACTTGATATGACTCTATAATTACATTCAGTTATATGATGAAGATACTATAGATGAAATGCAAGAAAGGATGGATGAACTAGTAGGATTGATAGAAACTAGAAGAGAAGCATCTCTTAAGAAGCAAAAGTTGCAACTACAAGTTGAGAAACTATGATAAAAGAATGGTAAGCAAGAAGTTTGAAGATGGAGATCTAGTCTTAATGTGGAATGCCAAAATTGAGGATAAAGGAAAACATGGCAAATTTGATCCTATCTAGTTAGGCCCTTATTTGATTGAAAATACTTGGGGTGAGGATTCTTATGTTCTCAAAGATCTATCAAACTATATTCTTGAACTGCTAGTTCATGGATAGTTCTTAAAGAGCTATTTTTCTTGAAAAATACTTATTTTCTCCATGAATAGTAGTCTAGGTTTCCTTGTACATTCTATATAATATTTGTGTCTTCTGTACAGTCCCTATATTTTCTTCTATTCTACATTTTTGCTCTCTCTAAGTTCTCATAGTTTTTTAGGTCAAGCTTGTGGTATGCTTCTCCTAGGGATTCTGAGCCCTTATATGAATCTTGCTAATTCATTGTCCCTAGACAGAGCCATAGTTGGCCTATTTTTTCACCACCCTTGTTTTGTTGTATTCAGTAGTGAAAAACCCTAGATGTGCACTCCAAGTACTTTGAAATTTGGTTAAAAAAACCCTATGCAAAAAATTCACCAAATAACCTTGTGCCTTGCCCTATTTGGCCCTAGCCTTTGAAATTTTTAGAAAGTATTATTTCAAATAAATTTTGGCATGACATTTTTATCCTAAAGGTTTATTTGTGCAAAGATACCTTTATTAATCTTTTGATAAACCTTATAAAGTTTTCCTTAATTGCATTATTTTATTTGAAAAGGTCCAATGAAATACAGATTTTGTGTGACCGTTGATCTTGATCAGATCAGAAACCATCACATTCCCACAATATGGAGCTGCAAGATCTTTAAATATTGCAGGCAAGTGCCTTTTCAACATGTAGCCCTTGCTGATGTTTCAGCCTCAGCATGCCAAAAAAGGTATTATTCTATAGTTTGGAGTTTCCGATCATTGATCTTGCACAGAATTAAGGGCTAGTGCATGCCCACAATAATAAAGTGCATGAATTTTATACATTGTAGGGAAGCACCAATGTCACATGTGGCATAGTGTGACATCATGGGTCTACCTTTCTTCGAAGGTAATAACAACTTGTCTTATGTGGTACTTGTCAAATAAGCTAGAGTATAGAGAAAGTGTCTCATTGGTCTGACTAGCTGACTAGATATTGCAGTTACAAAAGATTTTTGATCACCGTTGATCTAAATAAGATCCAAGGTTAGCGCTTACCCATAATATGGACTTGCTCAATATTTAAATAATGTAGGCAAGTGGGCATAGTGGGACCAAGACTTAAAGGGAATGATGAGTCATGCCATGCTGGAAAGCTTAGATGAAGTAAAGTGTGCTCATTGTTGGAATATGATAGGTACGCCAAGTTGGAAGTGGTGATGTCACAAGCACTAAAACTTTAAATATTGCAGTCAAATCTATCAGAGCACATTGGTAAAATAATTATATATTATTGGTTAAGTCAGTTGTGCGGGCCATCAAAGAAAAGGACTTTGGCCCACCATTGATTTGGGAAAGATCAATGGATAATGCATGTCCGTAATAAGGAGTTGTAGGAATCTTAAGTAAAGAGGGCATGCACCCTTTTGAGACATGGTTGGGGGCTCTCAAATTTTTAAAGCTTTTTGTGCTTTCAAATAAATCCATCTGATCATCATAGGATTAATAGGTAAAATTCAAATTTGAAGCATGAACACAAAAATAATGGCTATAGGAGTTAATATGATTTAGAGTTCCTTCATGTGACCTTAATGCATGGTTATAACATAAAAATTTGCCATTACTGAATCACAAAGTTGCAAATTTTCTCAGAGTAAAAGGATTTCTAGAGCTAGGGCAAAGAATTTCTCAAGGGTTTCAGCAAATTTGTAGAGAAAATTATAGAAAAATAAACAAAAATTTAGCAAGTAAGTAATCTATAACCTATAAAAAATCAAGAATTTGTTGTTGTGAGAGTGTGAAATATTAAAATGCCTCCATGGAAGGAATTTTATAGGCAAACTGATTACTTAAAGAGGGTTGTGCATGATGATTTCTTAGAACAATTTCCCTTATGAGTAAATGAAATAACTAAAGGAAGGGAACTCATTCCTAAAAACCCTAGGCTAGTTGTTGCTGGGGGTTTCTATAATAGAGAAAATTGAGTAAGAGATGCCCAAGTATCTATCGGGGGTTTGCAATTGTTCAAAAAATGGTTCTCAGAAAGGAATTTAGATACCCCCATGAGCAATGTTTGGGAATTTGACATTCGAAAATTAACAGTCCCTACAATTTTCTTTGACAGTGATCTATTGACTAACTTGGCTAAGAAATATGATCCTATTATGGGTTGGGTGAAGAATCATTCCAAATTAAATCTTTTTAGGGTTTTCCCTGAGCTGTTTAGTGAAGTTTTCAACCTTAACCCTAAACATGCTATACATGAAATCATTGAAATGGATGATTTTCAAGCAAGATATGAATCACAAAGAATTTACTTGAGGATAGGTCCATTGTAGGAGCACACTACAAAAGTTGGAACCTTGTCTGTGATTACTGCTAGCATACCCAAGCCATTACTTAAAAGACATTTTAACCCTAGGGCTCAAGCATTATATATTTCTCTTTTGTAAAAATTTTGGAATGGATGAAGCTAAGAAAATCCTAGGCTCAATTTTCCTCATAATAGCTCAAACTCTTTAATTTGTAATGAGCACTATTCTAGATTTTCCTACTTTTCTTGCAAAGGAAATTCACAATGGTTCGGTAGGGATAGCAAGGGGAAAAGTGGATAAACCCTTTTGTTGGTATTCATTGCTCATGCATATATGCTTGTACAAGGGATTCACTTTCTTCTCTAAGGGTATGGAGCTGGAAACACCTAGAAATGGAGAGAGGAATCCAGTATAGTTATGGAGTGTGGATATGACCTCAGAAGCCACCGATGCCACTTATGTGAGGTTTGACAGATATTTTTCATCTAAGCTTAGATTGATTTTGAGAGGAGACAAACCTAGAATTCCATGAGCACTATTAGAATTGGTTAGACCCAACGACCATGCAAAAGGGCTACTGGTTAGTCATAATTGGGGGGATATAATTCCCTATAATGTTTCAATAGTAGTAAGAGTATATGGATTTTTGGAAAAGCCTCATGTGCTTCCATTTCATGTGCCTTTGAAGATAGGAATAGTTGAGTTGTTATGGTAAATAGGCACTATAGATGAGAGGGAGTTTCCTAAGAAGGGTGCATTTTTTCCAATTGTTACCATGGCACATGATTTTGTTTTTGTAAGAAAAGGGTGGAAGCATTTGAATTTGTTCTTAGATAGATATAACATGGCAGAGTCTCATGCTAGGTTTATTGATCCTAAAGGATTCTATGACCTTTTAAGAGAGAGAATAAAAGCTTCCCGCATGGTGCAACAAGTTTACTATCTAGAGGATGTGATTAGAAATGTTTTTACTTTGCAAGAACAAGAATTGATAAAGGAGAAATGGATAGTATTTAGAAAAACCCTAGAATTCATTAATGCTTATGACCTCCATTATGATCCATTGAAAGAAAAGAAATATTGGGGATCCAAGATGCAGGCATTGATGAATAATTTTGTTTTGATAATACAAGCCATGAATGAGAAGAAGGATGCATATGTCAAGGCTTATCCAGACAAGGTTGTAGAGGTGCAGAAGAGAATAAACAGTAGAAATATGGTGTCTCCTGGTCAGTACACTTTGCAAAAAAGGGTAGGATATGTAATGATCCAGAATGTGCAATAGGCTCCCCCTAAGTAGAGACCAAGGCCAGAAAGCCCACCTGCAGCCAATGCTTCAAAAAGACAAAAGTTAGAGCAAGGGTATTCTTCCCAAGTGGAGGAATATTCATGTAGTGAATCTCTAATTAGAGTTGATGATGAAACATCTTTGAGATAATAGCTTAGAAAAAATGGTGGAGAGGGAGATGTAATTGTTACCTCCACAGATTTGGAGATTGGAGAGCCACAAGAACCACCTACACCTTCCTTGGATTTAACTGTTGCTAATTACCAAGGTAAGGAAATTGATCCAATAGTTTCCCAAGCCTTTGAGAGGTTTCTTAATGATGAAAATTTTGTGAAATCTAGGGCATTTTCTCAATTTTTATGGAGGCTAAATATAGGAAAGTTGGAGAAGACTTGTGAAAAGATAAAGGTAGAACAACTTGATAAATCAGATTCTACTATTAACGAGGAGGTAAAGTCTAATTGTTTGAATGATTTTTCTCAATTTACCCCTGAGGCTAGAAGGCAAGTAGTTTGATAGTTAGGAGTCCTTATTCTACCTGAATGGGATATAGTGAATGCCATAGTTTTTTATTTAGTAAGGAAACAAAAGGATGGCCAGCTTAAGACTGAGGAAGAGATATTACAGGCTCATAGGGGAGTCAAATTTAGTGATGATCATTAGGCTATTGTTATTTGGTCCATTGAAAAAATGGATAAGACTATGATGGAAGAAATTTCCACTACAGAGCATACTGGTGCATTGACAGTTTTCAGGGCTAGTGAGGTAGGTAGTAAGTAGATAATAGGAATGGCCTCATAAATGTTAAAATTTGGTAGTGTTGTATCTGGCTAGGAAGAAGATAGATTTTTCCAACTCAATGCTAGGTTTGAAGAAGTTTTGAAAGCATATGAGGAGAGGGATATGTAGATACAATCATTAGAGAACAAAATATCTCAAATGGAGAAGGTACTTGGGAAAAGAAAAGTACAAGCAACTAGTAAACCAAGGATTATGCACCCTCCAAGGCCACCTGTTGAGCCTTTCAAGTCCACTCCAATTGTTGAATTACTAGACACCCCAAAAAGGCCATCATTCTACACTACAGAGGAATTTGAGGAAGAAAAGAATAAATTATATGTGCTGCATGTGGAACTAAATGATCAGTATGAAGAAATATTTAGACAAGGTGTCATTTATTTAGTAGATAGAATTGAATGGCCATCATTTTTTGATTTGTTATCAAAGATTGCAACCATCAGGGATGAATTGAAGAAAAATGAGGGTAGTTTTAGACCCCTTATGTAGAAATGGATAGAAAGGAATAAAGATATCACTACTATGTGTATATCTTTCATTCGATTACCATGTCATCAAATAGAATAGATCTTTGATTTGCTAAATAAATTGCAAGGTTTTGATGAAAAACAAGATTCTTTTCAAAAAGGATTAATTCTTTGTTTTTCCAAGTATATTGTAGAGAAGTTTGATTTATTTCCTTGTGCTTTAAAGACCATTGATAAAGTGAAGGAAAAGGAAGAGTTGAAAAGAGAATTGGATCAAATTCTTTTTGAAAGGATGAATAAAATCATTAATGAAACTGGTCATTTGTTATGAGAAAGGAAAAATGAATAGCTGGTAAAAGTGTAGTTATTCTACAAGACCATTAGAAAAGATCTGGTGGATATGGAGGCAATTGCAAATTCCCTGATAACTGTACAAAGAGAAGTCCTGAGTTTTGATTGGACAAATGACACTACTTATAATGAATGGAAAGATAAGTTCATGTCTATAGAGTAGATGTTAGAAGATGATGAGGCAAAAGATGATGCAAGTGTAACTATTACTTTAACAGTTGATGATGAAGATAGATAAAATCCCCAAGTGAAAGTAAACTTGCAGGTAATTGAAGAGGACACATCACTTTCAAGCCTCATGGTCACTTATTTTGAGGAATCAGATTAATAGAAGAATCAAATTATTGTACCTTGCTAATTCCAAGGGATGTAATAGAAAGGAGCCCACAAAAGGAATGTTTGATGTATAAGTCTTTCTATTACTCCCATTTTTGTCATTTTCTAATAGGTGTATGTAAATATTTCTTGTAAAAGACACCTATCAATTTCTCTTAGCCTGAAGCTTGTTGCATCTCACACTATATAAGTCAGATCCTAGGGCTAGAGAAAGGGTCTAATTTCTATTGTTTCTAGGTGATATATTTAGTTTATTTTTGGTCCACTGTTTGAGAAAGTTTTATGATGTATTATCTCTGTCAGTTCTTGAGAATACATTAATATAGAGTGATCACTGTATTTTTGCTAAGGTCATTTTGAGTTTACTACAAATGTATACAATTTTCAAAGAAAATGAATGCAAATTATGAGATGTCCCCATATCAGTTCTTTCTAAATTTTTTCTCCTTTTAGTTACTTGGCCATCTTGATATTGTATGAGTAAAGGCTTGTGCAATTGAATGCAATCCAGTTAGTTTGTATATTTGTTCATCACTACTATTAGTTCAATGGATTAAGTAAAAGCTTTGAAGAATTTTTGAATGATGAATTCTGATAAGAATTCCTGATAATATTTGTTGTAAGGAAACAAATGAGATCTAAGGATTTGTAGTAGACTCTGAACCCTAATGGATTAGGCAATGGTCAAATTGATTCAGTTGGAAGAGAAATGTGTCATAAATGGTTTTCAAATGCATAATTATAATCAATTTTACTTTTATTTCCTAAAGATCTTCAAAGTTGGCTAGTACTTGTTTGCATGGAGTGTTTTAGCTTTTGTTATCCACTATTGTTGAGAAGACATGTAGATCTATCGAAGAAGTATGGCCAGATCTATTATATGGGATGTGTTTATCAAATTGTCAAGAATTATGCAGGTATTTGAGGATTTGAGATGAGAATCAAAATGAAGCTAAAATAATTCTCATATAGTTTTTCCTAGTCTTGAATCATCCCTGAGTATACCCACCCTAGTTTTGCAGAGCCTAAAGAGTAGAAAACCACCATTGATTTTGTTGAAGTTGGGTCCAAATGGTTTTCACATATAATTGTTAATAAGAATTGGCTAATCCTTAGATTGTGTGAGCATTTTGTTATTGAGGTATTGAGCATTTTGTTGATTCAATAGTTTTAAAACACCAATAGGTTCATCCAACCAACCTATCATTGTCATCTAAAGAAATTCATAGAGAGGATATAAAATATTGGAAGAAAAGAATTACTCAACTAATGTATGAAATGAAAAAGTGTTCACCTTAAAGATATTTCAATGCACAAGAACATTACCTCATACACCAAGTTGAGGAGACTAGATTTTTTGGACCACTACATAGTAGATCAATGTGAAAGGTTGAGGGGTATATGGTATACTAGATTATGATGTATGTTACTCAATATATTCCTAATATTACAAAAAAAACCCTTATAGATTGAGGAAATTGAAAGCTAATAAATTATGAGATCTTATTGTAATTAATTAATTCTTAATCTTTAAAGGTAATCTATTGTAACTCATCTATTTACTTTTGTATAGTTGCTAAAGAGTGGGATGCAATAAATTTTTTTATTACAAACAATCAAGATTGGATGACAATATAGATTGTAAGATGTCAACATTCTAGTCATAGATTAAAATCAAAATCCATGTCTTCATTGGTTATACAAGCTCATTGTAATTGATATCCTAATGTTATACAAAACAAAATAGATTTAGCATATGGTTTAATAAATCTTGAGGTCCTTATAATTTATTTGTTAACCAATTGTATGTTTTCCAACTTGTGATCCAATAATTAATACATGTTAGACATTATTTTAGGTAAAACACCACAAGGCTATGTTATGCAATGGTTATAAATTTTGCATCAAAAAGTTGGATGACATGAAGAGAACTAGTAATTATTGGATAAATGTAGTCTTCCAAGTGACTGGTATTTCATCTAGAAATGAGTTACATCCTTGAGGATCTCAAATTTGATAGTATGAAATTTTGGTTTATATACTTCACTATGAATTTGATGTTGAGAAAAGTGGGAGATTGTTACGAAATGAATAAGGAAGAGTGTAGAATCTATCATGGAATAATCATTATTTTGTCACTAATGTCAAACCTATTACTTTTTGGTAAGATAATTTCTTACTTTGGTCTTAATGTTATCCTTTGATTTATTGATGAAGAGGATTTGAAGAAGAAAGGATAACAAGATTACCTAGAGAAAGGTTGACTTATATCATGTATAAAAGGAGCATTAAGACTACACAAGACTATGATAATATAGTGAATTTTTTATTTACTTATAGCTAATCTGAAAGGATATTTAAGAAAAGTCAAGAAGAAGAAGAAAAGGAAAATGTGTCTGCTAAGCTTGATAGAGAAAATAGTGTATGTTGAGCAAATCTAGGTCAAGCCAAGCCAAAATTCTTTATGAGTAGGGTAAAGAAAATAGTATGTTCCAAGCACCAGTAAAATATAGTATGTGTCATGCACCAAAGAATAGTAGTAATAGATGAGTGAAGACTTAGTTCATAGGGAGAAACCTAGTGTTGGCCAAGCATTAGAAGCTAGTTATTGCCGAGTGACAACATAAAGAGTTTGATCAAATATTTTAAGAATCTAAATTGGCATAGTTGATTTCTAGAATTGTGTAAAGCATGTTGAAGATAAGCTTGATGAGTTGGTGAAACAGAATTCAAGGTAAACCATTTTGAGATGAATCTAATGAGGATTGTAAAAGAAGCTTCTAGAGGAAGAAAAATATAGAAAGATGGTTAGATTCAATGAATCCTACCTAACCCTAAAATAAATGACTGTGATTAAATGAAAAAGATCAAAATTCTATATTTAAGAGGATACAAAGCTAGAGGTAATGGTTGTTGAAGCTGAGAGAAGATTTATAGAAATGAAGTTAGACAAAGAATAAATTTGATGGTATTGCTTAATATGAGGGCTTAAGTAATGGATATGTACATGGCATAATAAGCATGAAGGCTTCAAGTGGTGAAGGAATGAAGGGTGAACAAGCTATTAGAGACAAAGGAGATTCAATGCCAAGCCAAAAGGAGAGATGACCAAAAATCTTTTATTTACAAGTGAGTCATTTTGTTATCAGATCAAGTCCTACTTCTACTCTCTAACAATTGTATCAATCTGGATAAATCCTTTGGATTAAGGTTGACCTAATAGTCATCAGTAAATTCTCTAACCTGGTTACATTCTAATAGAATATTTTAAAGTCCTCTAATAAGGCTCACTCCTAATAGGGTGATTGAAATCATTTAATCAACATCACATTTAATAGTGTCTGTTGTATACTTTAATAAGGTTGGCTCCTAATAGAGCTCACTTTAGAAGAGTAAAAATTGGTATCATGTTATTGGTGGGTCTTCCCAAATTTGGTTTTCATATTAAATTCTTATGTGAAATATGTGATTTAAAGTATGATGTTTCGTGTTTACATTTCTACAAATTTATTTCGACATAGGGTGGTAACTTACAATGCTTAAGAGATGGAATAACCTAATGGATGCATAATTGACATGGGTATATGGATATGAATCTGCTAAGTACTAAAAAAATTTATTTGTATATTTGTACCTTGGATAACTGATACAACCCCCCTCTCTCCTTTATTCTAAATATTCCAACATTGAATTGCTTCAAATTAGTTATCTTCATCCTCAAATGGTAAAGACTATGAATCGATCAAAATGATCATGATAGAACTATTGTTGAGGATGAGAATGGATTTCAAATGATTAATACAAGATTGTTTGAGCTAGTTGGGGATGAACCCTATGTTCTTCAAACCCAATGTGAGTAGGTATTTTACTCAAAGGTTCCACATAAACTTGGTTTGTCATTTGTTGTTAGACATGATTTAAGAGAAAGGTTGATAAAGTATAATGAGATGGAAGAAGAAGATATTGAGGAAGAGGAAGAAGTGGAAGATGTTGGAGATGATGATCATGATTGACTGTTAGTTGACCATATTCTTGATGCAATTCTTTTTGAAGAAGAAGATCATAATGATGCTTCTATTTATCATGATGATGAGGATGATAAGGATGATGATGATGATGATGTTGATGATGATGATTGTTGAAAATAATCAAGACTTGCTAAGTTACTGAGAGGGGAGGAGTGAATCAGTAACTTCAAAAAATTTTCATTAATTCAACACTTAACAATATAAATCATTCACCATTAATTGATCTACTTTACTACATGCATAAGAAACTGAAAGATAGACATTCATAACACATGAGCATAGAATTTGGTGACCCAAAAACCTTTCAAATAGAAAGTAAAACTGGGGTGGGGATGATACCCACAAAACTTCACTACTATAGCATAAATTTGGCCAATTAAGGCTTACATTGACCACTTCTAGTGATCTACCCTACTAGGATAAAATAGGACTACTAGATCCACCTTGTTAGAGGATTTACAAATATACAATGAAGTATTCACTCTGTTAGGAGATTTAAAGAAAGACAGTTACATCTACCATGTTAAAGGATTTAAGACTAATTCACCTATTATGATGAAATAGAGGATCTTACTTACAATCTTATTTGTTGATTAGTTCTTTGAAGTAAAATCACCTCTTGTGATAGATGTACCTTTACTGCTCCTTATAGACCTTGCAGAATACTCTATTCTGCTATTGATTCACATTCACTCTTCTCAAAACATTACTTCATTATTTACACATTCTTTCATTCACTTCTTCATTCCTTAATACTTTGGTATGATATAATACATCACATATATATATATATATATCATTCCAATATTTACAATTACAAGGTTAGCTAAAACACAACTAAACAAAATAGTACTAAGTTTGCCAAATATTAGAAACTCGAGTTCTATAAGCTAACTTGGTCAACTTCTAATACTCGACATCCATTGTATTAATCAACATCATCATGCACTTGGTAGAAGTAGAGGCCTAGTCCATACTAATCACACAATGTAGCTTCAAACTCGATGATCATTGGAGACTTGGTAGCTATAGTGTCACTCGATAGATATTGAATACTATGTTTACCTTGCTTGCACTCGGTAAACACACTTATCCATCACTCAGTTTACATTGGCTTCTTATCACACAAAATAATGACTCAGTAAATATTGCAAAGCTTAGTGACAATTAAACTGCTCGGTGATAACTACTAGACTTCACACTACCTATTTTCACTCAGTGACCTCTGAAATGCTTGGTGTGAACTATAAAACTTGGTTATTGCTAGATTGCTCAGCAAATACTGGAGACTAAATGATGAGCTTAGTAACAATAAAAAATTGAATAAGTGTTGTCACTAATGATAAACATAACTTAATGCCAACAATCTCCCCCTTTGGCATTAATGAGAAAAACACTTATAAGCCAAGACTTATGTACACTGACATATTTATTTTTTGATTTTTCAAAATTTATCTTTGTAATGCTACTATATATGCATTTGCACATATCTCCCCCATACATAAGACATAATATATACATAGTCTTTCTCCCTTTTATTCTATACAAATATTAATCTATTCTCTCCCCCTTTGTCTCTCCACAAAATATCTCTTACTCCCCCCTTTTGACAATGATGCCAAAGAGTTATACAATTTATTCATATAGAGAAACCAAAATGAGAGAGAAACTTGGAATGCACCTTGAGAATAAGAGATAGTGTCTAATCCCAATTGTTTTAAAAAAAAAATTTGGTATGAAGAGCTACTTGAACTTTTTATAAGATCTCTATCATATGATCTACAATTGACAGATTGTAATCCTAGACCAATGATTTTTAGCATGCAATATGCTTTTGTATTGTGTCCATGATTCGAAGGATCATGTTTTGGATGTCTATCAATGTGGATCTGATCCTTGCTTCCTCTCTCAATAGTTCAGCCTACATAGCTAATAGATATCTCACCCTTATGTGATGTGTTGAGCTTGAGCTGGGGTCAAGTTGCAACCTTTGAGCACTGGCCTTCATACCTTCATCAATCTTATTCAATTTCTCTTTGATCTCCTTAGTGTACCTGGTAACATCTCATAGCTTAGCAAAAGTGATGTTACATTAGTAAAAGAATTTTCAATATTAAGAAAAATGGAGGATAGTTCTACCTAATTTATGGAAAAGTGCTCAAGCACATTATTATCAAACTTTTTCTCTACCCTTTCAATTAACTTTTCCTATCTAGTAGAATCCTCATCAAGCTTGTGTACTACCTCCTCTAACTACAAAAAAATGTGTTGAGATGAATCTACATCAAAACCTATGGCCTTTGTAATGATTTTCTTTGCACTTTCAATTATTTTGAATTCCCTCTATCTTTCATCTCTTAACTACTTTTGCCTTGCCTTCTATTCCAAAAGTTGGCTAACCAATCTCATTTCATCAACTATAGTAGTATTTAAATCTATCTTTGGAATTTCAATTTCTTTGTCCAAATCAATATCATCATCAATTTCTTTCCCAATAATAAGAAGTTTAATTTATGGCTTGAGTTCTACTTCTAACATTACTACTTTGGACTTAGGAATAGAAATAATTTTAGAGATGGTTGGACTAGCTATAAATACTTGAATAGGACCAACTGAAGAAATACTAGCAAGAGTGCTAAAAGAATCCAAAATTGATGTGCTATCTAGAATTGATGTGATAATAGGTGGAGTGCTGAATGAAGTACTTACAATGGAAGAACTTACTAGAACAAAAATTGGTGCAACCAAAGTTGTTGAAGACAAAATTGTAGTACTTGATGTTGTACTTATTATACATGCTACTGATGAAGTTCCTAACTTGGGATCTGAAGAAGAGGGTTGCATCTTGGTAGATGAAGTGGTTGACCCTTCCATTGATGATAGGTAGAGCTATGAGGTAGCAAAGGGTTATTGAGTAGATGATATATCTATTGTGCTCACAATCACACTTGTTGAAGCTATCTACACTGATGATACTGCAGATTTTGGTGGAGAGTGGGGAAGGTAAGCAATGACTTGTGTTGCAATTCTCATTGGATCAATTTCTTCATCATCTTCTTCCTACTTATCTTCCTCCTCAACTTCTTCCTCTTTTTCTAATTCTTCCTCTTCATCATCATGTTCTTCCTCATCTTCACCTTTGCCCTCAATAAGCATAAGAGGGGCTTTAGCAATTTTCAATTTGGCTACCCTCTTCTTACCTTTATTTTCCACTTGAGGTATCTTGATGTCAAGCTCTATTTTGGTTTTTGCTTCTTCATAGGTTCTAAAGACAAGTAGCTTTGGATTTACTAACTCATTGACTAGGGCTTCAATAATGTCTTTTGTTTCATCAATGTTAACCTCATATAGAAGAGGTTTCACCCATGGAACTCTAGGCCTGACTACCTAGATATAAAATTTATCAAAGTCAACCATGGAACATACATCATTTTTATAATATTCAACTAGTTTAGGAGGAATCCAAAACCTGTTGTTCATCTTCTTGTTGAAAAATGCAAAGTAATTATCCATGATACTTTCAAAAATTTCACCCATTTCTACAATGAAATCATTAATCTAATACAAAATGGGAGTATCTTTCCTCCATACAACTACACCTTTCAATGGGAAAAACTTTTGAAAATAAAAGAAAAGAAAAGTTACCAAAGAACATAATTTATAGGGATAGTTCTTTGATGTCCTGATGTTGTCCATGTTCTTGTTTAACTATTTCAACAATAAATCTAACAAATCAAATTCTAGGTTCTTCTTCACAACCTTGTATGCCAAATCAATGGCCTCACACAGCACACTATTCAATTGATTGGAGCTATATATCTTATGTTCAATGATGTAAATTCCAAACCTAAGTTCCATGTTAGATACATTATTAATCTTTAGACCTCTACCATCCCACGCAACTAGGGTTTTCTTATGAAGCTCTTCCTGACCTAACCTAGGGTTTTGGTTGTTTTAACCTTGTTGAGCATAGGAAGACCTATGATCTTATGAATCATTTTCTTCATGATCAACATAGTCTACTCCAACCACAAGTAACCATTATGCACACAACTTAGAATATATCTAATCCATTTCACTTAGAAATTCCTCTACAAATGCGGGATATGGGTTAAACCTTTGACCTCTAAATGTTTATGCTCAGGTTTCAAAGAATCGTCAACACACATTTCTCCTAGGGAACTGTCCATCTCTAGGGTTCTAATTTATTGCATAGTACACTTAAAATGAGTACAAATATCATTATTAAGGAGTACCTTTGGAGGAATTTTCAATTAAGATCCATTCGGGTTGAGTGACTCCATAACTGCTGTTACCAACTTGTAATTTGGTGCTTTCCATTCCATGCCCTTCACCAACATCTCAAAACCTCTTTTTTCCTTGCTATTGTTGCTATTTCTAGACACCATGGTTGCTCAATAAATGAAAAAACTCTTCAAAAATCTTTGTTGAAAATTTTCTCAAGATTGCTTAGATGCACTAAAAATCACTCTTCTTTAGCTATACTAAAGTCATAGTGAAAAATGTAGTCAAATTTTTCCCTTCTTGATGAAAATTTTCCATTAATGCTTGGTGCTATAATGACATAGTGTATGACATATTGTCATCCACTCACTATACTCAGTAGAAGCTTGTGACTCAGCGATCAAACAAAACTTTATTACTCCTAACCTAGCTTAGTAAAGTCTATGAACAACCTTGCTCGGTATGACCTAATCTTGCTCAGTGAATGCTGATTTCTTGTGCTCCCTTTGTATCTAAAATACTTATTTGGATCTTTTGGTTCCTTTCATTGGAATTTCTTATGATATGTCCTTAAGAATATAGTTCCAATTCTTCCTTAAGAACTTAATTGGTAATGGTGGAGTCACCCACTTCTTGAGTGACATGGCCATCATTTGAATTAGCTTGTTTGGTAGACTGAAGAATCCACTACTGTCTCATTTTTTTCTTGATGTTATCGACTTTAGCTTTCTTTCCATCTTCAACTTTACCTATATTCATGAAATTCTTAGCTATATGACCAAGTTTAGTACATGTATAACATCTTATGGTGGTATGATTCTTTCTCAAGTGATGTCTTGCACAATTTATGCCAATGTTTCCATATTCTCCACAATAATGACATCTACACCAAGTATTGTAGTCCCAACGAAATATTGCCTTTACAAATTGTTTAGCTAGATTGAATGGTTTAAATCTACATTTGAATGCCTTATGACCTTACTTATTGCATTTTTGTCATTTACCTTCAAACTTTGGTTTCTCCTTACATTCATTAGCTTTATTACCATGCTGATTGTAGTTGTAGCACTTTTCATTGAATTTTGCCTTTCCATTGCTCCAACATTTGGTTGATGTGTGAGCTATCTTCCCATAGTTATTGCAAGTAGGTTTTTGATTCCTTTGAGCACCTTGTTTGGAACATTCACCTTCATCTTTTTATCCAAGTCCTACTTTACCTTTTTGCTTATGAAGATTCTGCTCATTTTGCTGATTCAATTGGTTCATGTCTACTTGGGATTTCATCATTCTCTCATTGACTTATTTTTTAGTGTTTATGTCATTTTTAAATCTTTCATTGATTCAGTTTTCAAATCTCAGCTTAGTCCTTGTTCTTTCATTGATTTGTCTCTAAAAATTTAGATCATTTCTTATTCTTTCATTTTTTGCCCTGAGAGTCATGATTTCTTCATTTGCATTGGAGATTTGATCAATAAGGTCTTCATGTTGAAGGGATTCATTTTTTATTTTCATTGTTCCTTGCCTCCAAGTCTTCTTTTTCCTTATCTCTCTATTCTAAGATTTTACACATTCTTATTGACTAAATTTCTTGTTCTCTTTTCAATTTTCTTACCTCTTCTTCTAGGGAGCCATTCTTTTCTAGTAGTTCTTTGATTGCATTGTTTGCTTCATCCAAACTACTTGAAGGGAAAAAATTCTTCAATCTTTTCTCCAACATACTTAAGGCCATTCATCTAATTTGCAAGTTCCTTCTTTTCAAGGATTGAGAAAGATGATCTTTTTCTATTTTGAGATAAACTATGCCCATCTCTAGATCTAGCTTTTCATTTTCAATTGCTTTATCAAGTATGAATATCTCTATTGTTCTTTGATCTTTTCTCAAGCTATCAAAATTTATTCTGAAAACCACAATGCTCTAATACCAATTGTTGGAAATAATCAAGACTTGCTAAGTTACTAAGAGGGGAGGGGTGAATCGGTAAGTTCAAAAACTTTTCATTAATTCAACACTTAATAATATAAATCATTCACCATTAATTGATCTACTTTATTGCATGCATAAGAAACTGAAATATAAACATTCATAACACATGAACACAGAATTTGGTGACCCAAAAACCTTCCAAATAGAAAGTAAAAATGGGGTGGGGATGATACCCACAAAACTTCACTATTACAGTATAAAGTTGGCCGGTTAAGGCTTGCATTGACCACTTCTAGTGATCAACCCTGTTAGGAGCAAATAGGACTGTTAGGTCCACCTTGTTAGAGGATTTACAAATATACAATGAAGCATCCACTCTATTAGGAGATTTAAAGAAAGACAGTTAAGTCTACCCTGTTAAAGGATTTAAGACTGATTCACCTATTAGGATGAAACAAAGGATCTTACTTACAACCTTATTTTTTGATTAGATCCTTCAAGTAAAAATCAGCTCTTGTGATATATGTAACTTTAATGCTCCTTATAGACCTTGTATAATGCTCTATTCTATTTCTGATTTGCATTCACTCTTCTCAAAACATTACTTCGTTATCCATGCATTCTTTCATTCACTTCTTCATTCCTTACTACTTTGGTATGATAAAATACATCACATTTATATACCATTCCAATGTTTACAATTAAAAGGTCATCCAAAATAGAAGTAAACAAAATATTACTGAGTCAACCAAATAATAGAAACTTGGGTTCTGTAAGCTAACTTGGTGAACTTATGATACTTGGCATCCACTACATTACTTGGCATCATCATGCACTCAGTAGAACTAGAAGCCCAGTCCATACTAATCACAGAATGTAGCTTCAAACTTACTGACCATTGGAGACTTGATAGATATAATGTCACTCAGTAGATATTGAATACTGTGTTTACCTTGCTTGCACTCAGTAAAAAAACTTATCCATCACTTAGTTTACACTGGCTTCTCATCACACAAATTGATGACTTGGTAAACACTACGAAGCTTGGTGATGACTCAACTACTTGATGATAACTATTGCACTTCACACTGCTTGTTTTCACTAGGTGACCTCTGAAATGCTCAATGTGAACTATAAAACCTAGTTATCACTAGAATTCTCAGCAAACACTAGAGGCTAAATGATGAGCTCAATAACCATATAGAATTGAATAAGTGTTGTCACTAATGAAAAACATAACTTAATGCCAATAGATGATGACCATGATAGTGGTAGTGATGTTGTTTATGACAATGATGATCCTATTGATGACATTGATGAAGAAGAATATTAATGATATGGGGTTTGATTTGCTAACATTTAATGGGGGTTTGATTACAATAATATGAATGAAATGTACAATTATTTGATCAATGCCTATGCTATTCAATATTGAGTTCTTGATAGATCAATGATTAATCTGATTCACTTATCATGTACCTTTTAATGTTTATAATTTATATGTGATGCTAATAGTTGAAGTAATTTTGAGTATATATATCATGAATCCTTTAGCTAACTTAAGACAAATGATTTATGTATGCAAAAACTCAAAGCCCTTTCATAAGCATCCCATATAGCCTCATAAATCCTCAAGTATAAGTTAGTGCAATCCATAGAGATTAACATGTTTTTCCAAATTTAAAATATCTCTCATTGCCACCTTTCTCTCTCATTTTGTGGAGTGTAGGAGCTAGTTAAGAGGTATTTATCATATTTATCTTCCTCAAGTGAGGAAAATGTAGGAATGAAAGAAGAAAGTGAGATATTTAGTTGTTTATTTATGGAGGTGTAAACTAGATACTCAGAGGGGCGGGGGGGTGTGAATCAGAATCTATAACACTTTTCATTTTTCATAGATTCATTCACATATGATAATAACTTGTGCATGTAAAAATATAAATGTAAACTTTTTATAAGATTTAAATCAATTTAATCACATCATGAAAGTAATAACACAGAACACAATATTTTTTACCCAAAAATCCTCCAAGCTAGAGGTTAAACTAGGGTATGAATGACACCCACAATCTAAAAAACTATTAGGTATATACTATATTATGTACATGACTCATCCTATATAGAGTAGCTTAGTCATAGTGATGACAGTCTGAATCTTCCTTGTAAATGACTAATTAGTTCTAATTGCCACCTATCTCTCTCATTTGGTGGAGTGCAAGTACCAATGAATAGTTATTTGTCAAATTTGTCTTCCTCAAGCAAGGAAAATTTAGGAATGGAAGAAGAAAGTGAGGTATTCATTATGTCTAAATCAAGGTGATAGACTCAGGGTCAAAAAATCAAAAATAAATTCAATAAGTACATGAAATATTTTCTTTCTCAAGTTGGTTCATGTTCTTGTAGTGATGAGAGTGAAGGTGACTCTAATATGCCCTTTACATACAAATATCTACAAAAACAATGGGTCCCCAGTGAACTTCCTGCAATAAACATTGATTTTAATGTTAGTGAAAGAATATATTGCATAACACTATCTTCATTACATGGTTTGGACCTATTTTCCATGGATGGCATAATGGTCTCTTATAGTAGAGTTGTTGAATTGATGGTGTATGTCAGACCTTGGTATGATTATAGTACTAGTTTGATGTAGATTGTTAGATATATAAAAAAAGTATGTATAGGTATGCACATGTGGAAAATTATATACAAAACAAGTTAGTGAAAAAATAAAAAAATAGCTATATAAATAGATGGAAGGCCAAAAGAATCAAGGAATATTGCAAGTTTTATAAATAGTACGTGCTACCTACATCAACTAAGCACTAACCCAATTGGATAATTGAGGCACGCAAGAGAGATCATCTATTTATGTGTGTGATAAAATAAATATGTGGAGTTTAAGAGCTTCTTATTTATTATAATTTAAAACACATAGATACAAAAAAAAACCACTATCATGGGTGAGGTGGTATGTACTATGTACATTTTAAATCAACTCCAATCAATGACTCCAACACGACATTGATTTTTTTTTTGCTAACTTAGAATAAGAACACATGTGTTTTAACATGTATCAATGATTTTCATTTGAAATATAGGACTATAGTATGGATAAAAAACAACATGGTATGCATGTTGATGATGGTTCTCATGGGAGTTCTTCTTCTTGACAGGTAAAACTCATTGTTGTTGTACAAATTAGATACAATAAAATTGTTAATGCATTTTATTATTATATTTTATTTTGTACTACTATTTTGGATGGATTTTTGATGGGGACACAACCCAAGAACAGAATGGAAACAACAGAAAAGGGAAATTATATTAACTGAGAAAATAAGCTAGTACAACCAGTACAGGAAAATAAACTTCAAAACATGCCCTAAGGGCTTACAATAGCATAAATCTGGAGATAATTTCTCCTTATGGTACCTCCCCTCAAACTCACTCCGAACTGCCTTTTACAATGCCATAAATCTCCTTAAATAGACCCCAGAGGGTTAAGGACTAGGAGTAAATTCCAGAAAGTGCTAGTAGGCATCCACCGATGAAATAGAAGGTTCCAAAAGCTGCATTAGAAGTCAGTGCAAATCTAGAAGAATCCAGAAATGGTAACCGAACTTCTGGGAGGCATAACTTTTGAACCATAGGTCCGATTGATGAACCGTTTACATTTTTGGAAAGCTCTCGAAGCGCTCTATAGCCCTATGGACCAGCTTTTCTTGTCCCCCATTTTTTGACCCTTTTTGAGGTCATTTAATGCCCCAAACTTGACTTTGAAGCATTCTTAGGAGGTCTCCAAAACCCAAAAAACTACAATAACTTTCAAACCGTGGGGCCTATTGACCTGATTCTTTTTCTGGAATGCTCTAAATCATGATTACATTCATCTGGCCAATTCACACCTTCTAGTTTACCAAAATGATGGCCCAAATACATGCTCCTTTTTTTTTGGGATTTTCAAACGCACTGATAGTTGAACTATGAGAGTTGGAACCTTTATTTGAGCCAAATGGGTATCCAAAAATGTAAAGACATTAAACAGAAACTAAGTCTAAGTACATTTTTTCTGGGTGACATAGGATTGCCCTTATATCTCTGGATGCTCCTGCATCAATTTTAAATATAGTGCTAATAATATTGTTCTCACAAATGAGTGCTAATTAGAAAAAGGGAAAGGAACAAGTAGTCCATGAGGAGCCATAGGATGAGTAGGATCCATTCATTATTAAGTTTGCATCAACTGATGATCCCTTGGTACACTGCAAAAAATCATCCATCGACTATCAAGATAGTTAACTTGATTGGCATCAATTTGACTTTAAAGTCCTCAAATATAGATGAAAGAGGATGAGGTGATGCACCTAGTTCAAACTTATATAGTAATTATTAATGTAGATTTTAATTATAAGAAAAGTTCAATAATAGTTTTTATAGTATACTCTATTATTTATTTCATAAAATAAAATGCATGTGTGTTATTTTTAAAAAGGATGCAAAATAGTTTGGTGGAGTATGGCTCAGATGAAGATACTTCAAGTGGTTCAAGTACATCACATGTTCTATCATAAACTTGTGTTTTGGTAGAACAATTTAATTTTTAATAGCTCTAACAATCTTTTCCATGGTTTCCCATATTTTCTATGCTCTAACAATCTTATATTTTAGCACCTAGCATTGATCTTATGTTTAATATGCAATGTTCTATGAGAAACAAAAATATTGAGGTAATGCTGACTATAATGTTGAAAACACATAGCATAGCCACACATGTGATGGAAATGCCTATTGTTAAATAGATTCCTCTTTTTCTCTCTCATTTTCATGTGCTTATTTCACTTGAACTATTCTTTCTTATGGAGAATTTTGTAATATTAGATTCATTTTGTGTAAGAGATGATGAGGACATTCTTGGATGTACCTATGTTAGATGTATAGGAATAATAAAGAATTGTGTTAAATTTCTCCTGAGAAATAAAGATGGACTTCCCCTAAGAGTACTCCAACTTCTAGATACTTTAAATATTGATCCTTTCTTTTACTATACAATCTTATACTCATAATCAAATGCACTAACCTCTCATGCAACCCCTTGAAAGGACTAATAATCTCATTATTAGTTTGTAGGAAATAACCTATTTTATGAAAAACTTAATGATGAATGTTTACGCATATATGAGTTGACTGTATGCATATGGTATTATATTTTGATTTAATTGCTAGATCAAATTTCATGTGATCTATTTCTTCAAATATATTAAAAGGTAGCTTCAATTTAGTTATGAATCTAACAATGTTTTTTCTTAAAAGGTGCATTTTACAAGGTAAAGTATTAAAGGATAAACTCATTGATGTTGTGAAAACAATTTTTAGACCAAATTTCTTTCAAAAACTTGGGCTCCATGAGAAGAATTCCAAACTTCAAAGTATATTAGGTACAACTACAAGATCCAAATGAAATGCAACCCTTATTATAAATGGCACCCCTATATGATTTATAATGATTAAGAGAATCTTAAAATGGATGCCACTAAGAACAGCACAAGACATGATGGAGAAATACTACCACGTAAGGAAAGAAGGTATGTCATAATATTAAAATTGAAATGATGTACTACTTACTCTTAATACTTATGTGATCTAACATATTTCAAACTTCACATAGGTTTACTGACACATCAAAGACAATTGAAGCAAGAAAGAAAAAGCATGGGAAACAAAAGCTCTGCTTGGGTGGATATTCAAAACTTGTTGCATGCATTGTAAGCATTAGAAAATGAAAAAATGTATGCAAATATTTATAAATTGTAATAAATTTGGTTTTGATGAAATTCATTATAACAAAAAATCATGATACAAAACAAAAATCCATGCTTTCAAGTTTTAAAAAATAATTTCTGAAGAGGACAAGAAAATAGCCTACATACAAGTCTATATAGTTGTGGTTGAATGGTTCTGACCAATGAGTGTGCAATGTTCTTCTATTGGATCTATTGACTAGGTAAATAAGTCAATTGAGTTTTCTTTCAAATTGAATACTTTACCAATTATTGTATTTTATATTAAGTTCCAAAATAAAGTGATCATATTTTTTTAAGGAAAAAATGATTTTATATTTGTTTAAAACTTTAAAGTGAATATATTTACATGCATTAAAGTGAATGATTAATATTTCTATGTATTTGTCTTGTATTTATATGTATATATTGCTGATAAATGCACTAATTACTTAGATTGACCTATAGCTTTCCAAACCTAATACACCATCCAAGAACAATGGAGGTGTTGATTCAAATGTGCATTGTAGGACTCAATGTATATATTTTCTATTCAAATTTTGATTTCTAATTTATTAATACAAGTAAACTTTTAAAAGTGAATTTTGAATAGTAATGAAATTTTTACTATAATTTGTGTGTGGATTAAGAAAAGATGGTGTATTGTAGTTGAAGGGGGTGTAGGGGCTGTTCCTAATAAGCATTTTGAGGTTCAATCCACCAAGAAGGTTGATGTGGTTAGAAAGGTAAAGAGCACTACACTTATGTTCTTTAAAGTCTATTTTTTTAATTTAACCCTTTTATTTGTTATTGCAAAGGACCCAAATTTGTTCAAAAACTTGAAATCATGTGCACACATGAGAATAAATATTGATGATGACATCGATATGCCTTTGTAACAATATAGGGAAGGAGAAACAAAGAAAAAAAAAAGAAAGAAATTATTCTCATTTATGCAACTTATTTGATGATGACTGATGTTTATGTCTCAATTATTTAATTATGTTGTATTGAATGTTTACGTGAATGTTCTAATAAATCAAAAAAAATTAATGTTCATGTGGATGTTATATTGAATCATATGTGATAGTTCTTGAATGTTACATTTTATTAATAGATTAATGAATAAATTTTAGATGTTAACAGGGAATTTAGATTTTTGCAGAGGGGAGGGGGATGAGCTTCCACATTTACATGGTTCACCCTAATTAGTAGAGAATATTAAACTATTCTCAAAACCAAGTGAAGCTCAACATTAACCTATGATTACATGACAACTAACTATTTGGGCTTTACATCTAGGAGTCTCCTCTTGTCTAAAACACATAATCATGCAACCAAATACTTTTTTTTTCACGTTTACACCTTAATTTTGGGCATCACAAGTTTCTAACTCCACCTACAGTTGAATGCATGTGGATCTCCTTTGCCAAGCTCAAGATCTAGGACATTGAATTGTTGCCCTCATGCCAACTATCTTAGTGAATGCATAGAGTATGATTTGGCCCTAAAGATGGGTACAACTCTTCTTCATGGCATAGTTTATCTAATTGACTAATTTTTGGTTATTCATGTATAATTTTAATTCACTTGTTAGAAAATTCTTACAGAGTCAGTTCCCAGGTTTTAAAAAAAAAAAGTATGCTTGTTTCATGCCAACTATCTTAGTGAATGCATAGAATATGATTTGGCCCAGACGCTAGATACAACTTTTGTTCATGGTATAGTTTAGCTAATAGACTAACTTTTGGTTATTCATGTATAATTTTAATTCACTCCTCAACAAATTCTTACAAATTTTTACCATTATTTTTTCCTCATTTATCCTCTAATAAATTTAAAAGTGAGGGGAAACACATTCCAAACAAAGAAGCTTTAGGAATTGATTAATTGTAAGTGGACTACTGCACTACATACCTCCCCAAGCAACATCTATTCCATTAATCAGAACTTGCACCTAGCTTGTCTAAGATTCCCTTAATCCTTTGGGAATTCTTTTTGTGTTATGAGAATATAAGGGATATCAATTCCATTAGCCCACTCTTACACCCATTCTCAAGATTTCCTTGAGCTCCTAGCCTCATAGTCTTGTATAATAATATATTTTTAGAAACCAAATATGTCATCTTCCTCTCCCTAGAGTGATCAAACCAAATTTTCTAAAATTCATATAAAACTAATGTTTTTCATGTACAAGTTCATTCTATAAAACGGTTCACATGTCGTCCCTTTGTGATTTCAATAGGAATGTAGTAGTAAAAAAATTGAGAATAGCAGAATTATAATGGTAATTATTTGGAGTAGGGTAAATTGAAGATTTTTTTATTACTTGTATTCAATAGTTATGTAGTAGTAAATATGGTGCTAGTTTTATATGTTAACAATGTCAATCTCTTGGTTTCAGGCAATGCATAAGGAGGTCTTAGATCAATATGCAATCTCAATTCATATGCATAGGACATCAAGTGAAGCTAAAAAATCCAAAAGGTTTTCATTTTTGTTAGTGGTCTTTATTTAGGTATTTTAAGTTATAGAACATCATGAACATTGTAACTTTGACACTTATAAGTGAGGCCAATGTCCTCAGCATGCAAGAAAATCAAGACTTTTTATTTTCTAACTTGTTGAGGATATTCTCTTGGCCATAGAAGTTAGAGTTCTAATGTTCATGATGGTATATCATTTTAAAAACATAATAGACCTATTAAAAAAATGTAAACACTATGCATTTTTTCAGCTCCACCTATTATCCATGCATATGGAATGTAGTTACACATGCATTCTCAATTAAGAGTGGTAGAATCTTATTTTTGATGTGAGGGCTAGAAGGAAATGACATCAAGGAAATTTACTAGAAGATGGGAAAATGATGTCACTTTGCATTTCTAGAACCTTTTTTTGTTATATTTTGTCACACCTATCCACATGAATATAAATATTTTGTAGATAAATAGTAATAAGCATCTTTCTTGCAAATTTTTAAATCCAACTAGTCTCATAGTTAATAATGTCATTGACCACTTCTAAATTATAAAAAGTATAGATACAAAGGATACGCTTCAATTAGATTATCATTTTCCCAATTGGTTGGTTTCTCTTATTATGGTAGAGTGTTTCTTTTTTGAAAACTAATTAGAAGTGAAGTTGTTAAATCTCTAAAGTATGTGATTTTTAAAAGGATTTTTCCAAAATTGAGTGTACAAGATTTTTCTTCATTGCTAAAAAGATCAAGAAACATATTTTACAAATAAAAATTGGATGATTCAATCCAATTTCATCTAAATTTTTGAAGGTATTATGGAGTTAGGTTCATCAATTTACATTTATTATAGGGCATTTTTAAAAGTGGATTATAAAAATGGTTTTCACAAATAATTATCAAAATACTTTCTCGTGATGATCTATAACTTAATCTATATGTTATGATTATACACATTATTTTTCTCACCCTATATGTTTGTACAAGAATCAAAATATTTCAAGAAGTGGTTTTGATAGACATTCATTCTACCTTTGGGCTCTATCTTTCTAATCATTTCACTACTAGGATAGGCATGTATCTCTTTTTTGATTTGTTGAACCTTATCCTAAGAAACAAGTATGATGTCTTTTATCTTGTCAAATATTGGCACAACTTCCCAATGTGTAATGGATATTGGTTTCAAGGACCTTATCAATAATAGATATATGATCTACTTGATGATATTACCATGCTTTAAAAGACTTCTACACAACATTTCAGTTATCTAGAGCTTGAAATGTCAATATTCCAAGAGTTAGGAATTTATTTGAATGTAAATAAATGTGTTCAAAGTTCCCCAAGAGATGTTACTTAGAAATGTAGTATCAAAAGATCATGTGTAATTAATCATTACTGATTCATCCATCCAAGAGTTGGTGAACATGAAAATAGTATAGTCTTTCCTTATAAATATAAGGTTTTTTTAGAAAAATTGTTCGTAACTTTTTTGGACTGGTGAGACATATCACACTGCTAGTGAAAAAAGATCTTCAAATAAAATGGACTCAAGAAGCAAGAGAGTCATTCAAAGAGTTAAAGGAGGATATTGGATTCACACCTATCTTGGTGAACCCTATTTATCAAGGTATTTCATCATTGTTGGAAATATAATAGGAAAAGTAAACTCTTAGAGAGAGGGCAAGGGGAGTGTATCAATTCTTCAAACTTTTACCAATACAATAATTCACCTCACATCCATATCAAAATTCAATATGTAAACTAAAATACCATATTTAGAAAATTCATCTAAAGAATGTAAACAATTAAAAATTCACACATATATGATAGAAGATATGATTACCTAGAAACCCTCCAATGAGAAGGTAAAATTAGGGTGGGGATGACACCAAAAAATCTTCACTACTACAATTGTAAAGTGTATCTAATTATTGTTACAATTATTTGAGCACAAACTATGATCTACCTTATAAAAGGTCTATGCTATTAAAGGCTTACAAACACTATTAGGTCTCACCTTGTTAAAGGATTTCAACACCCTATTATAAGTGTTCCTGATTAAGGACATTAACTTACAATGATCTAAGCACCTTGTTAGAGGATTTCAACTTAGCCTATTAAGACTACTTTGTTGAGAGATTTAAATTGATTCATCTATTAGAATGTCTCAAAAATGATCCTATTGTTAGCACTGTACTACTAGATAATAGATCACTTCTTTTCCTATATCCTTGATCCTTCTCTAATTAGATCTCTCTATTTTTTCCTTTCACTTCTTTATCTGTCACTCTAAAATTATCTATTCCAATGGCTCTACATTCAAACTTCTCTTCCTACTTTATCTTCTCTTCCACACTTTCTCCCACATACACTTCCACACATTTTTGAATTAGGGTTTACCCTCCTTAACAAGATAATACTGAGATAGGGTAAGGCATGAATCAATGATCATGATTAATCCATATTGCCACTTAATCTTTCCTTTTTTTCTCATTGGATGCATGTAATGCATAGGGATCATCAATTGAAATTCGTCCTTATCACCTAGGATCTCAAAATAAATCTCAAGTTCATCCAAAAGTGGTTTACATGGTAGTTTGTGCCATTACAAACAACTATGTCAAAACTATGTTACTTTGTATCTGAAGTCCCTGGTGCTCAACATCAACTGTAACTTCAATGTTGTCACTTAATAGCTAAATGACTCTATATGCATTGCTTTCTTGACACTTAAATCACTTAGCACATACTATCTTCTTGACACTTGAGTGACTTGACACTAATTGTTCCCTGGTGCTTGACATCAACTATAACTTCAATGTTGTCACTCAATAGCTAAATGACTTGGTATGCATTTCTTTCTTGACACTTGAATCACTTAGCACATACTATCTTTTTGACACTTGAGTGACTTGACACTAACTGTTTACTTGGCACTATCTAGGTGTCTCACTTAGCATGCACTATCTAATATGTTATGCTCAACATACATTACTTATTCATCATGAACTAAGTAAATGACTTATAATGACTTAAGTCTTTAGATACTTAGTTGTAAAAACCTATCTCAAATCAATAATCTCCGTGTTTCACATGTGTGTCAAAAAAACTTGGTCATGTGTTAATGATATTACCTTATGAGTAGAACTCAGATATCTAATCTTTGTTCACCTTCTATAAAAAATTTCAAAAATTATAAATTTTTTGCAAAACATGACTTACCAGTCATTCCTCAAAATCTCATAAATCATAAATCATAACTCCCCCTGAGTTGATTATGTTGTTTCGTATTATGTATTTGAACCAAAAATCTTTCCTCCCACTAAATAGATTTGTATTTTTCTATATACTTTGTTTCTTATTTCATTTTCTCCCCTTGTGATTTTATTACCTTTAGTATTCTTTATGCTCTATCTCACCATACTTTACAAAATTTCTTTCTCATACTCATTCTCTCCATTTTTGACACTTATGTCAAAGGATTATACACTTATAGTGTGTTTGTCCAAAAATTATTTGTGGACCTCAAGTACTAGTTTAAAATTTGCATGCCTATTATCACAAGCTACCTCTAATGACTTGATTTGGATGGCCAACTCAGAAGCAAGGTGTACTAAGCCTTGATGTGCTAAAAGATGATGATATTTATTCATCAAAGTTTCAATATAGGCTAGTTCCTTGTGTAAAATATCCAAATGTGGAGTCATAGTTCACTGGATTTTGATCAGTTTAGCCCTTATGTTGGCTTCATCTACATGTAATAATGTTAACTGACTTTGGGTTTGACGTAGAGTGCTGAAGTGTTTCTCACTCTTGGCTAGACACTTTGGTAGAGTGATGCCAGATGTCTGCATCTTACTCTCCAAATTTAGGATATGACTCCTAATTTCCCTTGTGAAGAGTGTGATATTACACAATTTTGTATATAGAGAGAAAATATTCTCTAGGACCTTCTTCACATTTTCAAATTTGGTTACTAACTCAACTTGTGATAGTGCAATAGCAATTGATATCTTTTTGGTCACCATATTTTGAAACTTTCTCTCAGACCATTCAAGTACTTTAACATTTGAATCTAGGTCTTTATCATTCAATTTTTCTACTACAAAGCTAGTAGGCTAAATGCATCAAGAAAAATATCCTTGATCTCTTGCAAGGCTTGCTCCTACCTAAGTTCCCTTTAGAGTAGTTCTTGGTGCTTTTTCTTGGCAAGAGCATCTTGTAGTATGCTCATTTGATCAATAGTGATTGTTTCAAGACCAAACTTTGGCAATTCAATCACTTTATCTAATTTCACATCACCAAATGATGTTACCTCATCTACCTTAGATGTGTTTGGAATTGACCTTGATGATTGTCTTGGTGTAGCTTCTATTCTTGGCCTTTGAAGAGCTTGGCTAGGAGTAGTAGATTCTAGTAAAATCACTAGTGCTTGTATTGCTAATTGCTCCTTTGGCTTGGTAAAATAATTATCTTTTTAGTCTTTTCATTATCTTTCTCAACATTTCTAGTAGCACCTTGAGCTTTTTTTGTAGGCTTAGGAAGGACATCCTAACTTGTTTGGACTTGTGTTCCATCATACTTATCTATTGTTTCATCCTTGTACTCTTCAATTTCATCCTTATGTTCTTTAGTTGTCTCATCTTTGTCATATGTATTGTCTATTTATGAGACTGGAGCTTTTTGTACCAATGTACCGATGATGGAAGTTGTTGACTCCTTCCTATGATACACCATAATAGACAATGTAGGTTGTATCATGATAGATTGAGGAGGGAGTGTAGATACTTCTTGTGTTTTTTCCTTCTCTCCGACATATGCCTTGTCTACCTTCTCAATCTCATCAACACTCACCAATACATGATGTTCACAAAGTTTATCCTGGGTGGTGGATTCTATTAGAATTTTCTCCATATCTTCCTCTATAAGGGGATTGATGTTCTGAGTGATAGTCTTAGAAACATCCTTAATCTTCAAAGTTTTAGTGTTTACACTTGTCTCCTATTGAGGAATAGCACTTGACACTAGTGTATCTAGTACACTCTATTCTATTTGTTGCTCATCTTCAGCCAATGCCTATATGTCTATGTTTACTTCATTTACTTCCTCAACTGCAACTATTTTAGTGGCTTCCTTTTCTATAACCTTAGTTAGCTTAGGTTGTTCATCTTTTTCTTCTACACCTATCTTAATAGGTGTCTGCACAATGTCCTTAGATGTTGGCAATCCATATGTCATCTTCCCTATTTGTGTCAACTTCTATGAAACATCCTCAATGTTATTATGTAGTATACTGAATGCTCTATATTTTGTAACAAATATTCCAATATATTTCTCAATGGATTTTTCCATTGCAACTTTATTCAGTTCTAGCATTACCTATGCAAGTTTTGTCTCTCTGATTACTCTTTCAATAGTTGGAAAATAATGTCAATTTTTCTCAAATCTATTATACAAACTCTTGGGTATGGAGTTGGCAAGTTCAAGATGAGTCTTCTTAATTGTTTCCATCATGGCATATACTGACTCTTCAACTTGATTCATTTTAATCTTACCAAGATTGTCAAACTCAATGTGAGAGAATCCAGATAAATCATCATTCTTTATAATATTCTCATATAAGTTATCTAAATCTAAAGAACTATCACTTACCACTTGAAATTGGCTATTTTCATCAGATTCAGTCTTCTCTTCATCATATTTATGTTGAGAAAAATACTTCCTCCTCAATATCTTCTTAGGTTCTATTTATTTGCTAGCTGGTCTAGCTCTCTTCTCCTTTGGCTTTTCAAATTCTACTACATTTTTAGCAATGACACTTGTGTTATCCCTTGTAATATGAGTTGTAGGCTTAGGTTGAGTGGGTTTTACAACCTTCTTTGGTTTTCTCAATACTGGTGTTCTTGTTTTCCTATTCTTATTCTTAGTAGCTATAGGTGCATCATTGGCTTCTTCTCCCTTAGCACATTCTTCAATTTTTACCTCTTCTTCCTAGTCTTCTCCTTAACCTTGAGTGATAACAAGTGGTTCTTGCATAGGTATGTCTTCATATTCTTGATCATCATCATCTTCTTCCTCTTATGCCCCTTCACCAATTTTTTCTTTAAGTTTCTTGAACATTTTGTTCTTCTTCTTGATGACTGAGGTAGTTTTCAAATCCATTGTGATTTTAGATTTTTCCATATCATAGTTCCCAAACATTGTATCATCCTTGTCTAATTCTTCTACAAGTAATGTTGTTATTGCTATAGAGGCTCCATCCACATTGATTTCATAACCTAGAGGTCTCAACTACCTCACTCTAGGAATTGCAGCTTGAACATATGTAAAATTTGTATCAACTAGAAAACAAAAATCATCAAAATGTTTCTCTATTTGTGAAACTGGTATCCTCAGTCTTCTCTTCATTGACTTCTTGAAGTCCTCAAAACAACTAGTCATAATTGACTCAAAATTGTCCTCCCAACTATTGAATAAATTAACCTATTTGTGCTATAATAGACTTGTTTTCTTTCCATGTGACTTTTCCAAAAGTAGAGAATGTATTTTGAACATAAAATAATAGATCCAATTTTATGTTGTGCACTTTTGGTCTTTCTTATTGCTCCTAGGTTTTCTATCAATTGTTGCAACTATAACTTGGCAAGATCATATGTATGATCTTTATTGACTATCTTGTAGCCCATGTCAACTGCATTACATGGTATGTGGTTGAGCCTGCTAGATTAATAAACCTTCTATGCTATAATCCTTAATGCAAAAGAAATTAGGGGATCTTTGATTGTATCTATAATCATCCCTCATTTGTTCCATACAACCCCTATATTCTTCTCACTCATTATTTTAGGTCAGCCTAGGCTTGGATACCATATCACTCTATGTATAATTTTCTTTGTGATTTTCACCAGTTCATTCTCCAACCATACAAAATTTTCATGAATTGTACTTAAAACAATCTTAATCCATTCTGTCTTGAAGACATTGGGAAAATCTAGGGCACAAGTTGACTCTTTCCTTTCTACAATGTTGAATTCCTCCTTCATTTTCCCATTTTCACACAATTTTTCATATGTTTACCTAATATCCATACCTCCTATGCTACCAACATTGCATTTATAGAAGTATCTCACATATTGAATAATCAAAACTTATGATGGTATCATCAACAACACATCAGATAGATCTTTCTTCTAAGCAATATCAAGAATAGCTCTAAAAAAATTTTGTTTGATCTCATTTCTTATAAACTACAAATTCAAAACTTCATTTCCCTCTATAATCTTAGTAGCTAAAGAACTAGATGCCATTTCATAAAACTCCAAAATTCAAAATTATGTAGCTCAGTACATGATAAATATCTTTGTAATCTTATGAGAGGGTGTCAAAGTAATAGTTGAATCTAGTTTGCAAGAACTACGAATGACTTCTTCAAATTACCTTTAGCTCTTCATGATCTCCTTCAAATTCAAATGATGTCAAATAAGGAGAACTCGATCAAATAGCCCTTGAAACATCACATTTAATGTTAAATGCTTACACAACTGTAAGCTACACTTCAATAGAATTTTTGGATCACTCAACATCTGTTAGAGTAAATAATTAATTAATTATTATTTATTCTATTTACTTAAGATTACTTAGGTTAATGCATTTATTTAATATTTAGTATTTAATAGTTGTAGTGATGATTTGTTGACAACACGAGAGTTTGTTTCCTTCTAGCATGTTCCACCTTTTTGTGGAAGAGTGCTTAGTTGTCAACCTTATCTTCTAGCTCTTTCTAGGATGTTCTACAAGCTTTCATGAGGCCTTTATATTCAGGCTCTCTCATTGTATTTTCTCAACACATAGTTCTATCTCATTCCATTGTAAATACAACTTCATTATTTTGCATTATTTCTCTCTCATGTCCATTTAGGATTTTTCCAAGCTCCACCTTTTCCTTCTTAGTTTTGCCTCAACAAGTTATTTTCATGTAGGTGATCTTGGCAACTATGGAGTTGGATTTCATCAACTTCTACATGGTATTAGAGAATCCCTGCTACTGCTTCACTAAAGGTTTTTTGAAGCCACGATTCAAAGACATAAACCCTAGTTTGTTTGTGCATTTTTCTTCAAATCAGGGGGAGAGTGTTTTTTTAGAGAACATTAGGTCCAAATATATACTGCCATTGGATCTAAAAGCCCATTTATAGTCAAGATTCATGTAAAAAAAATTGATTTTGGAGACAACGCTCTGGGAGGCAAATTTTTTTTAGTTCGGAGGGTTCCATATGGTCGTACAAAGGATTTTTAGAAGGAAAATTAAAAAATTTATAAATTTTGACCAGCCGCTACTGCGTGACCATAGGGCCACCACCATGCCATTGGTGCTCAGCCTATAGGCCATCACAGCTACTTACATGGCCACCTAGCCACCATGGTTGAACCACAGCCTGACAACCACTCCTGTTAGGTGGCACCACCTCTAAAAAACCACTTGCACCTAGCTCCTTGTCTGCTCCACCGAAGATCTCTACTCGTTTGTCACCTCCTATGCTGCTCCCCTATCAACAATTTGAGTAAGCTCCTACACCCATTTAGCCACTACCAAGTGCTAATTTTTTTCCTAGTCTATAGCACATTCATAGGTTAATACATGGCAGGGCTACCACATGGCACTTTTCCATGTGGCCCCTACCACGTCATTCGTACTTGCCACATGGCACTACCACATGGCATATTTGTGATGTGACAGGCTAGAGGTCATCAATTTTAACCTTTTGCTTTGCTGACATCATCCCTACATCAACAAACCTTCTTGCACCTCTCCTTTAGGGTCATTTTGGGCCTACTGATGACATGAAGAAATAGAAGTCTTATTAGCCCTTTTTGTGAACATTTGTCTATAACATACTGAACTTTATCATCTTTTAGTATAAATGTTTTCAATTTTTGATGTATAAAGTATGGACATAGGGCATAAAATGACAATATAAACTATATCTAAAAAGGGGATCATTTTGTGGTAAAAATCTTTCTTCATGAATGTTTGATATGGGTAGATCTTCTTGTAGCTGAAGAGATTACAAAAAATGTTAGTTGAATAATTAATGCATTTTCTTTATAAATTAATAAATGAAAATAAATGTTTGCAGGAATTCTTGTGTGTATTAAATGTTGATCGCAGGGATACAAGCTGAGCAAGAGTTAATAAAAAACAAACTGCAAGGGAATAGTGCTAAGGCATTGATGGTATTAAAGAGAAGCGTTATGGCACCATTGTAACTAGAAGATTTGGCGGCAAAGTCAGAAGGGACCTATTTTAATAAATAACAAAGCGGGACTTGATAAAGCGGCTGAGCAAGGAAGAAAACATCAATGCGATTAGTTAAACAAGAAAACGCACAATACCTAGATTCTTGGAAGCTATTTAAAGATAGATAAAGGAGGATCTAGAATTATCTATGATCTATATTTGTGGGGAATTTAAGGGATAATTAATGTCTTTAAAAATTGCATGTTTGCAGTCTTAAGTTGTAACTGACTTTCCTTTATGAGGAAGTCATAGTTTTAGGAGTTTTTTGTTCTTCCTTCCTTTTAAATAAGACCTCATATGTATCTATGAGGTTAAGTAGTGAATAGATAGATAGAGTCGATAGACATCTTGTTGTTTTTCCCAAGTTATTGTAATATTGCATATTTGAATGAATACATGACTTTGCTAAGTTTCTACACTTTTATCTGAGCTTATCTTTCCTTCATTATTCTATGGGGGCCCACATGGAAGGTGGAGTTTACTTTAGTAAGTAGGAGTTAGGCTCTATTTTCTAAGTTAAGATTAGAACTGTTGTTCCTATAGCCACTAGAAACAGAACCAGTCATTGTTCCTGCAGTAGTAGGTGAATAGATGTATGGTTAAATAATTAGAATTTCCTTCCAAGTATTTGATAGTTTTCTTTCCTTTGAATAAACTAGATTTCCTTAATGGTTATTGCATTCAAGGTAGTAGTGACTTCTAGTGAAAACTAGAGCATATACTTTGTAGACATCATCTCAAATTCATGCTCCCGGATTGACATTTAATGAAAATCAGCATAGTACTTTGATAGTAAGGGATGTCCAATCCTACAACTAAAAATTTATTATATTGATTAGACATATTTTTTGGTGTCATTTCCGGGGATGGTGTTAGTCTAGCATTCACTATTGAGTCATTTAGTTTCATTTTTAGCATTCTTGCATGCATAGAGGGAGAGACCACCTTGGAAGATTTCTTCCCAACTTCAATTAGGAAGATCCTTTTTATCCTGACTCAGAAGAAAGAGAAGAGAGATAATAAATAGAAGAAGAACCGTTTAAGAACATATTTGCAGAAGTACCAAAATAAGTACAATGATCGACCACATCTGAAGAATCCTTCCATTTGAATAATCTTTTTGCTAAGCCAGAATATCAAGATAACCTATTAGCTCTAGTCATTTATCAGCCACCACTAGGACATCCAAAAATGGCAGCAGCTCAGCCTACCTTTCCCTTTCCAATTCCTCCTCAATAGGGTAATCAAAATCTAAAAAATATAACCTCAGCTGCCCTACATAAATTCCATGGCCTTATTACTAAAGATCCAAAAACTTTTCTCTTTGAGTTTGACATCCTTTGCCGAAGTTATGACTACACAACTAATGCCCATAAGATGAAATTGTTTCCATCAATTCTCAAAGAAGCCTCTTTGAGATGGTTCATGAGTCTAGGTACCAATGCTATGACAGATTGGCCAACTATGAGTAACCTTTTCCTTAATAAATATAAGGAATATTGTAGAAGCCATGATTTGAAAGGAGATGACATTTTTAAAATGTCACAAAAGGAGGATGAGACTTTGGAGGACTATGTTGCCTAGTTCATATTTAACCTACAATGAAACACACAACATTAGCTAAATGACGAGTTTCAAAAGCATCTCTTTCTAAAAGGAGTGCATGAAAGGGGTATAGAAGCTTTAGACTTAATGGCTGGAGGTGACATTACATAGAAGACGTGGGCTGAAATTTGGAATATTTCTTTGACCTATTCCAGAGCAGCAACAAAAAAAAGACGAGGTTTGTGGGACTTACTCCAAAAAAATCCTGGGGTGGGAGTATCTAGAATAGAACTATCAAACCTCTTGTTGGATTTCAAGCAAGAGATCATTAATGATGTTTCTACACAATTGGATGCCATGCAAGCATGAAGGAAGAAGGAGAATGTTGATAGTATGTTGGTAGAATATTGCCCTCATTGCAGAGAAAAGAAACGCAACTACCAATGTAAACCTATTGCTAACTTGGAATCAAAGCATGTGCCTACTAAGTTCAAGGTAACTGATGAAGATGGGGAAGTCCTCTATGTTTCTCAAAGAAGGCCATGGGCTCCAAGATCAGGTATTCCTCAAGACCCACTCCATAATTATGGTGGTAATAGTCAATGACAACAGTAGCATGGTAATTATAATAATTGGCAGTAGCCTAACCACGGTTGGTAGTAGCCTAACCATGGTTGGAAGTAGCCTAACCAAGGGTGGAAGCAACCTAACCAAGGGTGGAAATAGCCTAACCAAGGTTGGCACCAACCTTACTAGGGTTGGCAACAACCTGAGCAGGGTTGGCAAAAAACCCAAAACTGGCAACAACCTCAACAGTGTTGGCAGCAAACCCAGAACTGGCAGCAGTACCAACATCAACCAGGCTTGACTCAACCTCCTCAATAGCAAGCCTTAATACCTCCTATAGCCAATATAGCCCCTCCAAAATAGCCACAATTACCTGCACAACTTGCACCTAATCCTAATAGTGCAAAACCTTCAGCCCAGCAACAAAGTTATTCCATCACCCTAAATGATATCCATCTACGATTTGGAACAACACTTGCCTCACCTTAGTAGCCCATTATAACAGAAATAGATGATACAAATTCTGAGTTAGTTCAAGAACCTACCACCACTATTTCTCCTATACCCAAGATGCCAACATTTCCTAGTAGGTTAACAAAGCAAATCCCACCAAGTGAAAATCAAGCTGCACTAGACTTACTTGAGCAACTCAAACAAATGATAGTAAAAGGTACCTTACTTGATGCAATAAAGGAAGTACCTATATATTCAAAAGCCATCAGAGAAGCCTATGTTAAAATACCAAGAAGGAAAAAGAAAGACCCAAAGACTATCCATGTTCTTAGACAACTTTTTGATCTTATGCTTGATAACTGCAAAATGCCTAAGTATGCATACCCTAAAAGCCTAGTAGTGACCCTCGCCATTCAAGAAGTGCAAGTGCAAAATGTCTTAATAGACCTAGGAGAATCCATCAATGTAATGACCCAGGAAGTAGTGTCCAAATTGAGCATCATTGGTCTTAGGCAAACACCAACAATCTTGGAACTAGCAAATAGTTCTACCATCATTCCTGATGGTATGCTAGAAGATGTTACTATCACATTACATTCATGGGAGTATCCAGTTGATTTTGTCGTACTCTCTCCAAAAAAAAGTACTAGGGGATACCCTATCATTCTAGAATGACCATGGTTAGCCACAACAGATTATTCTATTGTTACCCTACAGATGGTTACCCTACCTTTATCTATTGAACTTCATTATTCTAAGTCTGAATAGCCTATTCATTCACTCCTGCCACATGAGATAGATTCACAACCAATTGTGCAAATTTCAATGGCTGAAAAAGTAGTCAAAACAACAATCATTCTTAGAAGAGAATTAAATATAAGCAAGTCCTTGTCTCAGGCACAACATCATAATACCTTACAACTATTACAAAAGCACCAGGATGCTTTTTCTTGGGAGTATAGTGATATGAACAGTTTGGATCCTACACTCTATACCCATAGAATTTATATCAGTCTGGATTGTAAACTTGTGAGACAACCTCAACATAGGATAAACCAAACATTAAGGGATATTGTCAAAAATGAATTGCAAAAGCTACTCAATGCCAGCTTCATATATCTTATTTCATATAGCCAATGGGTGTCACCATTGGTTATTGTTCCCAAAAAGGGGGGAAAATGGTGAGTTTGCATAGATTACAGAGAACTTAACTCAGCTACCAAAAAGGATCATTTTCCATTGCCTTTTGTCGATCAAGTTCTTGACAATCTTGCAGGAAAAAATTACTTTTCATTCTTGGATGGGTTCAGTGGCTACAATCAAATCTAGATAGCACCAAAGGATTAGGAAAAGACCACATTCACGTGTCCATGGGGAACATTTACTTATGTTGTCCTACCATTTGGTTTGTGCAATGCACCTGCAACTTTCCAAAGAGCTATTATTAGCATTTTTTCTAACATATCTACAGATTGTTTGGAAGTATGTATGGATGACTTCACCACATATGGAAAAACATTTGAAGAAGCCCAAGAAAACTTGGACAAGGTTTTATAGAGATGCAAAGACTTCAATTTGTCTTTAAATAGTGAAAAGTGCTTTATGATGATGCAAGAAGGAGTGGTGTTGGGACACTTTATTTCCCCTAAGGGAATTGAAGTAGATCCAGCAAAAATAGAAGTCATACATACATTGGTTGTACTAGCTAAATTGAAAGAATTCAAGAGTTTTCTAGGACATGTGGGATATTATCAGCATTTTATCAAAGATTTTAGTCAAATTGCAACACCTTTATATAAATTGCTTCGAAAAGATGCAAAATCTGTATGGGATTCAGAGTGTACAAAAGTTTCCTTATAGCTTAAGGAAGTCTTCTCAAAAACATCAATGCTCCGAGGACCAAATTGGGAGTTACCTTTTCACATACACATAGATGCTTCAGATCATGCCATTGGAGTAGTACTTGGCCAAAAGATAGATTCAGTAGAACATGCAATTTACTATATCAGCAAAAATCTTCAAGGAGCCGAGTGTAACTACATTGTGATAGAGAAAGAACTGCTTGTTGTAATTTATGCTTTGAATAAATTCAGACATTACATTGCAAGATACCAAATATTTTTACATATAGATTACTCTGCTATCAAATATCCGATGAACAAGCCAGCAATCTCTGGACGATTGGCTCGATGGTTGTTAGTAATGCAAGAATTTGACATCACCATTATTGACAAGCCAGGTAAAGAAAATGTTGTAGCTGATTTCTTGTCTCAACTTCAAACACTTGATGATCTTGCAGCCATAGAAGATAGCTTTCTTAATGAACATCTCTTCCTTTTGTCTGCACAAAACCCTTGGTATGCTAACATTGCCAACTATCTAACTACTGGCAAAACTCCTCCACATTTTTCTACAAAAGAAAAATGATTGCTAGTAGAAAAGAGTTTCAATTTCTCATGGATCTCAGGATTCATGTTTTATACTGGACCAAACCAAGTAACATGAAGATCTCTCAGAGAGGATGAAACATATGATGTTCTTTATGCTTGTCATGACGAGCCTTGCAGCGGCCACATTGCTAACAAATGAACTTCATTAGAGATTTTGAATATAGGTTATTATTGGCCTACACTTCACAAGGATGTGGCTCAGTATACAAAAAAATGTGATAAATGTCAAAGAATGGGTCGATCGACAAAATTATGCAAAATGCCCTTGCAACCATAGATAGTCATAGAACCATTTGATAAATGGGGAATTGATTTTTTTGGCCCAAATGAACCACCATTAGAAGGGAAAAGTTAAATACTGGTTTGCACTAATTATGTTACTAAGTGGGCTAAAGAAAAACCCATGAAGTATCCTCATGACAATAACATTGCAAAGTTTTTGTATGAATGTACCTTTACTAGATTTGGTGTTCCAAGAGAATTACAATTAGATCAAGGGCCTCAATTCACATCTAATCTGATAGCAGCACTCATGGAGGAGTATAAAATTTGGCATGACAAATCATCTCCATATCATCCACAGGCCAATGGATAGGTATAAGTGACAAATAGAGAGCTGGAATATATTCTCACTAAAATAGTGTCTTTGCATTGGAAATATTGGGTAGCTAAAATTCTTGAAGCTTTATGGGCATACAGAACAACATGGAAATCCACTACTGGGTTTATGCCTTTTCAACTCATAGTTGGGAAGATGGTTGTTATGCCTATTGAATTTGAACATAAAACTTTGCAGACAACTTTGGAACTTGATATTACCCTTCCTGTAGTACAAAAGGATTGCAGTTTGCATCTCAATGAGATGGATGAATGGAAAGAATCAAATCTTCATAACATAGAATTAATTCAAAGTCAAAGGAAGCAATGGCATGACAAATTCATTAAAGATAGATAATTCTCTATTGGTGATTGGGCACTCCTATATGATTCATGATATTAGCATCACCAAGGAAAATTTCAAACTCAATGGCTTGGTCCCTAAGAAATCATTACAACTTTTAACAATGGAGCAATTCAACTATCAATAATTGACCTGGTCAAATTCAAACTCCTAGTTAATGGGCATTGCCTAAAGTTATTTCATAAACTAGCAACCTGACAAGAACTTCTTCAGCAATTCACCACAACAGAAACATCTCTTTCTGTAGCCACTCTATCTGAGTCTCCCACTCAAATGCCTATAGCCCCTTGAATTTATTTTCAAGGCCTTCATAATAAAAATTTTGCACTCATGCAAAAATTCATTCCTTTTCCACCTCATTCCATCCCAGGTTCTTGTCTTTTCATCATCATGCCATCTCACTTTCTTCCTCTCGTACAACAATATTTGGACCATCCTTCCTATCGCACCTCACATCAGTCACACTTGACCCCTTTGCATTTATTTAATTTATTATTTATTTAGAAAAGCATGTTATTTCAATTTTCAAAATTTTCAATCTTTACAGTCTGGTGGGACCCAGTCTCTGCTAGGTTGGGGGGTGGGAAAATTGAAATCATGAATGCAAATCAAGGAAATCTTAAGTTGGAATGTAGGATGTATGGGGAAGGGTCATTTTAGTAATGATTTGACACCCTTTGTACTTCCAAAATGTGTGAAATAATGCAAAGAAGGATAACCATTAAAATCATGATTTCACATAACCCCTCATTAATATGACATATGTTTTTGAGCACGATCTTTATCCTCATTATGGTTTAGTGATTAAAATGTCATCATGAAGTACTGAAGGATGTGATGTTTGGAAAGTATCGAAGTATTTCAATTTCTCTCTTTGATGAAACCCCTGTAGCTATCACCAACCATACTACTAAAATCACTTGTAGTGAATTTTCCTGTAATAGCATTAAAAAAATGGGTGGAGAACCTCAATGGCATGAACCAGTAGACCACAAAGTTTTACTGACAGACCCAGCAAAATGTAGTTTGTTTCAACAATGAGGTTGGCTGGCTTATAGTCTTAGTTTGAAGTAGTTTGATTAGGAAATTGCACTCCAATTTCATAACATATTGAGGGATGGATATGAAACTGTTAAGGCCATTCGGATAAAATTCACCAAAGAAGTGGTGGCAGAAGTTTCTGGTTTACCCACAAATGGAGAACGTTGGATAGAGGACATGGATGCATGGCAAGAAAAAGAGCAATTCTCAGTACCTAGAGATCCTTGGTTGGAGGAAAAAAAAAAGCAAGGTACATTACGATTATCTCTCCCTCTGCAATTCATCCACCCTACTAAATTTATCATAAGATATTTTACCTATGAAGGAAGGTATTCCTATTTGCATGTTGTTCATTTCAAAATTTTGAGTGGTTTGCGGCATGGTGATTGTCCTATAAATCTCCTAAGTTTCCTTTATTATATTATCAAAAGGCAAGCTACCTATGTATAGCAAGATAAAACCTAGTCGGTATCCCACCATTGCTTGATTAGGGCTATAATTGAAAAGGAGTTGTCTAGGCAACACTTGGGAACATGGGATGATTTTGTAAAACTAAGGATAGAGGGACCTAAAAGGGGTGGCCCTAAAGGGCAAGGACTGGGGGCAAGAGAGAAAACTACTATAGGAGTCAAGAAAGTAGTATATAGAATGGCTCAAAAAGCTTCGACTTTTGCTTATGTACCTAAAATTGCAAAAAGGAAAATTCTAGCTGCAGAAGCCTCAACTTCCAGGAAGAGAAAATCATGCATAGTTGCTACAAAGGAAGGTTTAGAAGAAGTATCTCCAGTATCACAAGAACTTTCACTTAACTCGAATAAAGGGAAATCCGTCGATAAGGGCAAGAAACCAATTTCTACCCCAAGTTCTACTCCACGATGAGTCACTAGAATGTCTGGGGTAAATTTGAGAACTAGACCTCTTGCACCACCTGTTGAGCCTCCTATACCTCCTATTGATGTTAAAAATCTAGTACCTACACCTGCACAGTCATCAGAGCACACAACACCTACTCTTGAACATGAAAATGATCTTGAGGAAATTTGTGCAAAGTCAAATAGCCCTATTAATGTTGATAGTGACACGGAGCCCTCAAAGGAAATAATGTTTGGGTTTGAACAGCCAACGAAGGAAACTGATAATCTACCACTAGAGGAATATCCATCTATTACACAAGAAATGGTTTAGGAAATTTTTGAAACATTTCAAGTTAAAATAACTATTGCATCCTATCCTGCAACCATTACCCCTTTAGAAAAAGTTGATAACATTATTGCATGCCAAAATAAAAGCTTTATTGAACATTAGCATTCTTAGGATGATAGCACTACTAACCACCATCATCCTGAGCATCACCTTGAAGATTATAAAAATATTGTTCATTGTCATACACCACCAGACATTTCTACTTTGTTAACAGCTAGCTTTAGTTTGTACCAACAATTTTAGTGGGAAAAAGAAAATTGGGACCTAGAAAGGAAGCAATTGCTCAGAACTATCAAGGAACAAGCACAACAAATTGAAGAGAATGATAGTAAAATTATGGTCCTATAGTAACATGTCATGAAGATTACAGAGCTCATTCCAGAGCTTGTAAATTGTAGGTCCCCATCTCCAGTTTATACATTTTTCCTAAAGGAGCAAATGATTAATTTTCAATTGTCTCGAATTACTCGGGGGTTGAACCCTTCCTTACACACTCCCTAGGAATTCTATGTAGCATTCAAATCAGTTTTGATGACTCTATAGAATCTCCTTTTTTAGTTATATGTTCATAATCTTGTTGTTCCAAATGATAAAGATTGGAATTCATTGTTATATGTGGGAGATGTATAGTTTAGGGCCGTTATGTCATGGATGTAGAATGAGATTAGTCAAGAGAACTAGGCTACTCCTTATAGGGAAAAGGAAATGTTTGAACCATTGTACATTTGGCCAGAGGTACAAAAAACTTACAAAGTATTCTTCAATTGGCTTTCTGTTAACAATAATTGAAGTGATGCTACCAAAACTCAACCTATCTATGAACAATCATTTCTAGATTAGGAGCAACATTGTTCTACAAATGCCTCTGATGCTATACAAGCATCCCTTCAAAGATGGATCTGATTGCCAGAGGATCTAGAACCAAGGGAGTTGCACTGTCCCCAAAATTTGGAGTTGGCTATTAGCAGGATACCCTGGTATCTAATGTTAGGTATCTAAGTCAGAAAAATTATGGGGTACCTCTTCGTTTCCAACTGCCAATACTCTTGCATCCTATGCTTGGAAAGTATGATTTATTTGCTGAATATAACATGACTGCTAAAGAACAAAAATGGGAAAGGTTGAAACAAAATCATGGATATTTTAATTATAGAGCTGAGGAATTAGGGGAGAAAATAGCCAATGATCTCAGGCTGCGGATGACGATCAGAAACCTATAGATGCTAAAGGGACCAGCCTCAAGACGGTTGGGGGGAAAAATGATGACATGAAGAAATAGAAGTCTTATTAGCCCTTTTTGTGAATATTTTTCTATAACATACTGAACTTTATCATCTTTTAGTACAAATGTTTTGATAGGAAACAATGTTATCAACTTTTTCTGAAGGGGCAACGGCTATAGGATAGGATGCAATAGTCATTTTAACTTGAAATGTTTCAACAATTTCCTAAACAATTTCTTGTGCAATAGATGGATATTCCTCTGGTGGTAGATTATCAGTTTCCTCTATTGGCAGTTCAAACTAGAACATTATTTCCTCTGAGGGCTCCATGTCACTATCAATATTAATAGGGCTATTTGGCTTTGTGGGAATTTCCTCAAGATCATTGTCATGTTTTGAACTTTTTATGTATAAAGTATGGACATAGGGCATAAAATGACAATAAAAATTATATCTAAAAAGTGGATCATTTTGTGGTAAAAATCTTTCTTCATGAATGTTTGATATGGGTAGATCTTCCTACAATTGAAGAGATTGCAAAAACTATTAGTTGAATAATTAATCCATTTTCTTTATAAATTAATAAATGAAAATAAATGTTTGTGGGAAGTCTTGTGTGTATTAAATGTTGATCATAGGGATACAAGCTGAGTGAGAGTTAATCAAAAATAAAATACGAGGGAATAATGCTAAGGCATTGATGGTATTAAGGAGAAGTGTTATGGCACCGTTGCAGCTAGAAGACTTGGTGGCAAAGTCAGAAGGGACTTGTTTTAATGAATAACAAAGCAGGACCTGATAAAGTGGCTAAGCAAGGAAGCAAGCATCAAAGTGATCAATTGAACATGTAATGAACAATACTTGGATTCTTAGAAGCTGTTTAAAGACAAATAAAAGAATCTAGCATTTTCTATGATCTATATTTGTGGGGAATTTAAGGGATAATTAATGTCTTTACAAATTGCATGTTTGTAGTCTTAAGTTGTAACTGACTTTCCTTCATGAGGAAGTCATATTTTTAGGAGTTTTTTGTTATTCATTCCTTTTAAATAAGACCTCGTATGTATCTATGAGGTTAAGTAGTGAGTAGACAGATAGAGTTGATAGACATCTTGTTGTTTTTCCAAAGTTATTGTAATACTGCATATTTGAATGAATACATGACTTTGCTGAGTTTCTACACTTTTATCTAAGCTTATCTTTCCTTCATTCTTTCATGGGGGCCCATGTGGAAGGTGGAGTTTACTTTATTAAGTATGAGTTAGACTCAGTTTTCTAAGTTAAGATTAGAACTGCTATTCCTACAGCTACTGGAAACAGAACTAGTCATTGTTCCTGCATCTGTAGGTGCATAGATGTATGGTTAAATAATTAGAATTTCCTTCCAAGTATTTGATAGTTGTCTTCCCTTTGGATAAACTAGATTTCCTTAATGGTTATTGCATTCAAGGTAGTAGTGACTTTTAGCAAAAACTATATCATATACTTTGTAGGCATCATCTCAAGTTCACGCTCTCAGATTGACATTTATTGAAAATCAACATAGTACTTTGATAGTAAGGGATGTCCAATCCTGCAACTAAAAAGGTATTATATTGATTAGCCACCTACTTTAAGTTTTTTTGCCATAACATGAGCATATAGAGGTAGTTTTCCAATTTCAAAGAAGTGCTTAAAAGTCAGTTCCGAGACAGAGATATTGGTGTAGGTATTTTCAGGTTTTGGTGTAGTTTTGTTGCCCCTTTCTTTTAGTTGAAGTCTACAGTTGCATTTTTTACTCTAGCAGGCATATCTTTTGCGTCCCATGTTAGTTTTTTGAAAATGTTATATTTTTGGAAAGCTTGCTTTTTCACATTTTCAAAAATGTAGTAGTCTTTTTCCTTAGATTTTTTCCCATGCTCTTTCTATCATGTTTTCTGCATTTTTTCTCTATGGTGGATATCTTGGGTGTTTCAGGTTTGAGGATCATTTTCCTGGAATGGTTTCTTTTCTTTTAGGCTATCCTATCTTTTGTGTCATATTTTGTCTTATTTTGGTCATTGTAGACATCATTTGTAAGAACTTTTGTATACACCCTAAGATAAAGTGTCACTTTTGTATTTTGGATTCATGAACATTGTTTTTTGAGACAATTGTACTTGCACTATTTTTATAAAGCACCATGGGGGGAATAGTTATTTTTTTTTTTAGGCCTTCTCCCTTTTTCAAGTGAGTGTCCCTTCTACTACATTAGCCCCATGTAGCGTCAGTGTGACTATGTCTTTATAGGTGTTTGTATCTCTTCCTCTCTCGTTATTTTTGGTTATGTCTATAGAGGATTTTGGCCCACCTTCTTAGTTTCCTATCATCTCACCCCATCTACATTAAGGGGGCTTATGCTATTGTTCCAATGCATCTATGGTTTGATGGTTTGATAGTTTGAACTATGTATTTAGTGGTTGATTCTATATAAGAGGCAATTGCAGTGGCTGGCTACCTATGCATTTTGGTGAGATGGATCATCTACCATATATACGTGATTGGTTCATGTGTTCTTCCTCCATGGAAGTTTTTTAGATCAGTAGTTTCTTTTAGATGGCATAATTTGTAGCTTCTTCATGCTTTAGTGATGCTCTTCATGATCTTCTTTGTTCCTATTTTAGGGGACATTCCCCTAGTTGGAGGTTTCTTTAGTTCTTCACTAGGTTCTTACCTCCTTTTGGGGGAGGGATTTTCCCACGTGGTTTTCTCTCTTTCCCCATTTTTAGAGGTTGCATCTCTTTGCATTGTACATGGGTACCTAACATGGCCCATTCTACATTTTCATCTTAGTTTTGTGAGCTTAAGGCATTCCCGTAAGTTGCACTTAAGGGGGGGGTGTTAGAGTAAATAATTAATTATGTATTATTTATTCTATTTACATAAGCTTACTTAGATTAATGCATTTATTTAATATTTAGTATTTAATAGTTGTAGTGATGAGTTGTTGACAACAAGGGAGTTTGTTCCCTTCTAGCATGTTCCACCTTTTTATGGATGAGTTCTTAGTTGTCAACCTTATCTTCTACCTCTTTCTAACTTGTTCTACAAGCTTCCATGAGGCCTTTATATTCGGGCTCTCTCATTGTATTTTCTCAACTCATAATTCCATCTCATTCCATTGTAAATACAATTTCATTGTTTTGCATTATTTCTCTCTCATGTCCATCTAGTGTTTTTCCAAGCTCCACCTCTTCCTTCTTGGTTTCCCTTTGATAGGTTATTTGCATGTAGGTGATCTTGGCAACTGTGGAGTTGGATTTTATCAACTTCTACAACATCCATATGGTTTCCTTCACATTCAGTAGCTACTATGAGCTAAAAAAAAACTACCACCTATGATAGCTCCACAACCACTAGCATTTTACTCAGTAGCTAAAGTAAAACTTTTCATGCTCAATAGTAACATGAAAACTATGAAAACTCAAAGATTTCTTCTAGCTTATAAACAACACTTTGTATCTTTCTTCATGCATATATAATCTTTGATAATCTAAATCCTTGGAATTGATGTATAATGTATCCTTTAAATATTAGTTCCACCATACCTCTTTATTTCTTAATTGGAATTGGTGTGATCACCTGACCCATTTGGTGAAGTGATCTTATCTAAAATTGATGTACTGCACTCCTCTCTTTTCTTCCATGTCTTGTTCATCTAGTTTCTGACATCTTCAACATCTTCCTTTCCTTTTAGTCTAAAAAAATCACTACTTAGTGCCTTTGACTTTTTTGGATAATTTCTGCTTATGTGACTAGTCTTGAAGAAACCAAAACATGTTGTTTGACTTAACCACCTACTATAGTCACTTCTGAAATGTGTTCTAATACAATTCTCAAGAACATGTTCATATTCTTGACAATAGTAACAACTGTACCTAGAAATATAATCCTAGTTATAAGAGTTTTCATTATGCTTTACCTTTGTTTACTTGTTAGATGAACACTTGGGTTTGGATCTACACTTAAAAGATCTATGTCTATACTTCTGATAGTTATAGTAGTATCCTTCAAATCTTTTTGTACTTACGGTCTTGGTTATGCATTCATGTGCCTGATGACCTTTCTTGTTGTGTTTATGGTTCTTACCCATAAACTTCTTCTTAACATTCTAATTTGTAGTCTTTCTCTTTCAAAAATTAGTGGTATGTACCAACTTTACACAATTATGACAAGTTTGGAATTCTTACCTTTGTTAATTTGTTCACCACTTTTGGATGATTCTCCTTATTTAGTGATGGTGTAACCTAATCTAGTAGTATCATTGGATCTAGGAGGCTTCATCCATATTTCAAAATACTTGATTACTACACTTGGTTTGTTAAAACTTTTAGCAAACTTTCTTTCTCTCTTTAGATTATTACTCAATTGTTCACATTGCAATTTCAGGGTGTCATTCAGTTCATGATTGGCAATCTTGACCTAATTCATTGTCTCCAACTACATGTTAGCAATTTTGTAAACTTCTAATGTTGTCTCCTCCAATCTGTTGGTCAGTTTCCTTTTGTCATCTTCTATCATGACCTTGTCTTCTTCAACTTCCATTTTTTACTCAGTAACATAAAATAGTAATTCTAACCTCTTCAGTTAGGATTCCATTCTATGCCATAAAATATGCAACTGCTACATCAAATTCTCTTGAATTTTCTTTAGTGAATAGTCCAATGGTATCAATCTCTCTATAATGTGTGTCATTTTCTTTAGTAGCTATATCTTTCCTTCTCTTCAATGAAATATTTAGGTTATCTCTTACTTCATTCAGTTGATATAGGGCAAGCTATATTTCAATTAATTCATTCTCAATTGTCTTTCCAGACTTGTAGACTTCCATTTCCAAGATCTTTCCTCAAAGATGCAAAGCTTTTACCTTCTAGAGAACAAATCTCTAATACCAATTATTGGAAATACAATATGAAAAGTAAACTCTGAGATGGGGGGGAGGGTAGGGGGAGGTGAATCAACGCTTCAAACTTTTACCCATAAAATCATTCACCTCACATCCATCTCACAATTCAATATGTAAACTGAAATACCATATTTATAAAATACATCTAAAGAAAGTAAACAAGTAAACATTCACACATATATGACATAAGAAATGATTAGCAAGAAACCCTCCAATGAGAAGATAAAAATGGGTTGGGGATGACACCAAAAAATCTTCACTACCGTAGTTGTAAACTATATCTAATTAAGGTTACAATTGTTTGATCACAAACTATGATCTACCCTATAAAAGGTCTATGCTATTAAAGGCTTACAAAAACTATTAAGTCTCACCCTGTTAAAGGATTTCAGCACCTTATTAAAAGTGTGCCTAATTAAAGGACTTTAACTTACAATGAAGTAAGCACCTTGTTAGAGGATTTCAACTCAACCTATTACGACTACTCTATTGAGAGATTTAAACTAATTTTCCTAATAGAATGTCTCAACAATGATCTTGTAGTTAGCACTTTACTACTAGATAATAGATCACCTATTTTCATGTATCCTTCATCCTCCTTTGATCAGATCTCTCTATTCTATACTTTCACTTCTTCCTTTGTCACTCTAAAACTATCTATTTGCAATGGCTTTGCATGCAAACTTGTTTTCCACACTTTCTCACACACTTATGAATCAGGGTTTACCCTTCTTAAGAAGATATTAGTGACATAGGGTTAGGTATGAATCAATGGGCATGATTCATTTGTATTGCTTCTTAATCTTTCCCTTTTTTTTGATTGGATGTATGTAATGCATAGGAATTATCAATTAATATTTGTCCTTATCATCTAGGATGTCAAAATAAATCTTAAGTAGGCCCAAAAATGGTTTACATAGTAGTTTGCGCCATTAAAAACAAATATTTCAAAATTGTGTTACTTGACATCTAAAGTTTCTTGTGCTCAGCATCAACTATAACTTCAATACTATCACTTGGCATCAAAATGACTCAGCATGCACTTCTTGCTCAACACTTGAATCACTCAGCATATACTATATGCTCAACACTTGAGTGACTCAAGACTAACTATTTACTTGACATTGTCTCAATGTCTCACTCAGCATACATTACTTGTTTGACATGAACTAAGTAAATTACTTATAATGAATTAAGTGTTTAGATACTCAACTATAAAAACCAATCTAAGATCAACACATCATATATGTCTATACAAGTGATTTTAACATTTTTTTGTTTTTGTTAACACGAAAAGTTAAAGAAGGTATAATTGAACACATCATTGAATTTGACTCTAAGACTTTCAAAGATTATAAAATTAAATACAACTATGTAGAAAAATAGAATTTCAAAATTATGAAAGGCTTAAAGACATTCAAACACTTCAACACTTCTGAAAGGATAATAGTCTTAATTGCACACCCTATCATCTAAGAGTACATAATAGAGAATGAGATTATGCATCTATTTTACTCTAGGCCAAGATTGTGTAGAAATTTTTTAATCATCAATTTTTTTTATCATACTCCATGATCCATCATCAGGATGAGAGAATGAGATTATTGAGAAAGGGAATAATTCGATCACCTTAACCATGCAATACAACCAAGGAAAATTGTAGTGGCTAATATTCACCAATTGGCTAATATCACTCATCAAGGACCCTAAATTTGGGAAAATTGGGTCCAATGCTTAGGCCAATTGCCAATAATAATACATAAGTATTTTTATATTAGTGATGACTTTGCCAATGGAACCTATTTTTTCTACGTAGTAGATTAAATTATTTTTACTACAATTTTAAAGTCTTGTCTTAATTAATGGTCATATTCACTAATATTTTGTAAAAATTTAAGTTATCTTATATATTAAGTATGTAGATTTGACATGTGTCTTTACTCTAGAGACTTTCAATGAAACTACTTATCCTTTCTCACTTTGGCCCAATACATATTTGAATGGGGATATGTATCTTTATTTTTGGGATTTTCTTTAAAACTTGGTATCCTTTTAAAAGTGTAGTATAAAATAGGATTTAGGCCATTGATTTAGGATAATCCAATGGTTATAAATAATAGGTATTTTCCCTCTGAACCACCATTCAATAATTTTAAGGGAAATTGTAATGATAAAAGTGGGATAAATTTAGCATGTGAGTTAGATAGTTAATTAGGCTCCATATAATAATAATAATATCATGGTTTCTAAGTATGTGTACCTTTTTCCATATTTTCATCAATAATGAAATAGTTTCTAGGATTTTATAGAATTTTCATATGATTGAAAAAAATTACCAATAAAATTAAATTGTTTCCTACTTCAAAAATTAAATTACCCAATAAAAATTAATTTTTTATCCTACAACTAAAGTTTGATTCACCAAAATTTTATACTTTTTTCCAAAGAGTGTTTCTTAAATTTATCCCTAAATACAACATTAATTTCAAGTCGACAAAAGTTATTTGAGGAATGGGACTTTTTGAATACATTTCTTAGTAATCAAATGAGAAAACAAAGGAAGTGATTCTCATACAACAAGTTCTGATTGAGAATTTCTAGGTAGCTAAGAGAAAGGATTTCATGTAAAGTGGAAGATATCCTTCTCAAACAAAAAGTTATGAATAAGACTTGTGAGGTAGTGAAGATTAAAAATAAAAATAATTTTTTTTAAGCAACTTGTCACAATTACAACATCAATCTAGTATAAATGATAGTTATTTCTTATAGCTATCGATGGATTACTATTAGAATTCTTGACATATATATGTTGGTTTTATAATCCTATTGTCAAAGAGATGTTAGAATTGTGATGAAACCTTAATATCTCTTCAAATGGTTGATCTTCCCAATTACAACAGGTGTCTATCAAAATTTTCTGACAAATATCCATCGGTTGTTTAGCATTTCCATTATTATTGTTGATGTCTTAATATTAGCTCTTGCTACCTCCCACCCTCCAAGTTCTAACTATATCTCCCATCACCATTGTGATGGATGTATTCAATATGACAATTTGTGACAAAAATTTTTTTATGGAGGTTCTATCACTAGGGTGTTGGGTGGCCATTGCAATTACCGTAGTCTACCATTAGAAAATGGGTTTTAATATTCTAGTGATTCTTTGGCCAAATTAATTTCTTGAGAAGATTCATAATTTATTTTGTAGAAATTAGTAGGCCAATCCACAAGATGATAAAAAAGAGAGCAATGGTCAACTGAGATGGAGAACCTTTAATCTCTTTCTAGGAGATAAAAGATGCTATAAACAATGCATGTGTACTCCAGACTCTAGATTACACTAAGCATATGCATATTTTTCTTCTTTTCATAGAATTGTACCACTATTTCTCCTAAAAAATGAGGAGGGTTTTGAACAACACATTGAACTCTTTAGTAAATCTCTTCAAGTTCCACAACTTAAATATGATATAATAAAGAAATAGGTTGATGCCTTGGTAAAAGAGGTTAAGGATTGTAGGTGTTACATGGTTGGTGCCATAGTCATAGCTTTTGTCTTGAGTGTTGCTATAAAAAACATATTCTCCCAAAAAGAGGTGCCAAGAAGAAGATGTAGTTAGATAAATAGGATTCAAGAATTAATAATAGATGTTCCTATCACAAAATTGGTAAGAAGCCAAAGGTTGGAAAAGTTAATGGCACAATCAAAACTAGATGCTAACCATATAAATATTATGGATGATGACCAATGTCCCCACATTTGTAAATGGCCCATTGTGATTGGTAGAAGGATGCCATTTATTACATGCAACATATGACTACTCCATCCAAGATGAGTGATAATGAGAAAAGATCTCTAAATTTTCCAATAATAAGGTACATTATTGTTGATGCTAGAATCTAGTGGAGAAATCCTAAATGAGTGTTATTAAAATGTGTATATTAGGAGGAATCAACAAAAATTGAAAATGAAATGCATAGTGGATTATGTAAAGGAAATTTATATGGAAAAGAAAATAGCTCATAAAGTGATGAGATATGGTTTTTGGTGGCCTACTCTATTTAGAAATGCTCATGAATTAGTAAGAATGTGACTCATGTCAAAGGTTCACTAGTAGACTCAAACTTTTAGGAAATGTGCCTTCAAAGCCAGTAGAGGTGCAAGCCCATTTTCAACAATGGGGTATTTATTTTATTGGAGAGATTGCCAACAAGTCTAGTGGAGATTATTGATGGATTCTAGTTGCCACTAACTATTTCACCAAATTAGTAGAAGTAATCCCAACTAGAAGGTATACTAGAAAAGTTGTTAATGGCCTCACATTAAATAATATCATTGTTAGATTTGGTCTCCCTGAAAGACTTGTAACTAATAATGCTATGTATTTTAGATCTAAGGAATTTGTTCAGTTTTGTGACAGATATGGTATTACCGAGTCTACTTCTTCCCCATTTCACCTTCAGGATAATGGGCAAGAAGAATCCAACAATAAGAGTTTTTTGAAAATAATCAAAAGGATTGTAGATGATAACAAAAAGTCTTGGGATTCTAGGTTACCTTTGGCACTTTTGGAAGATAGGACAATAATAAAAAATGCCTTTTGATTAGTACCATTTGACCTTGTGAATGGGATTCAAACTAGATTACCTCTGAACAATTTGATGGGTTTATACACGTTTGTTCCAAAAATATGATGAAGATATTGAGGATGATGTGCAAGAAAGGACATATGAACTTGCATGATTAAATTAATACAAATGGGAAGTATCAGCAAGAAATAATAAATTACAATTGCAAATTAAGCACTTGTTTTATAAGAAGAGAGTAGGGAGAAAGTTTTAAGTGAATGATATGGTACTACTATGGAATGCAAGACTTGAGTATAAAGGAAAACATTGGAAGTTTCATCTCATATGGTTAGGCCCTTATCAAGTTCATAGAAAGTGAGGAGATGATTCATATTTTTTGAAAGAACTTTCTGGTGACCTACTTGAACTACCATTTCATGGACACTTTTTGAAGAGATGCCTCAGTTGAAAAGTATTCTTTTTTCCATGAATGGTGGCTAGGTTTGTAAATATTGTACATTTTGTAGATAGAGTGTTTGTTTCTTGTCAATTTTTTGGTTTTTGTCATTTTGATCTAGTGTTATCTAGTCTTTTCAAGCATGTGGTATGCTCTGACACAAAATGTTGAGCTCTTGCATGAGTATAGAATAATCATCATTCCTAGATAGAGTCACTGTTAACCCCTTCAAGACTTGGTATCTCATTAGCTCTTAATTTTGAATATTAGTTGTCAATGGTCTTATTTTGAAAAATTGAAAAGTTGAATTTTATCATCTAAAACCCTAATCTATCATAGGTAGGGTTTCCCTTTGTTTTAATTTTTTCCATCTTTTTAAGGAATTTTATTTTGTGCTAGAGGGGATTTTTTAAAAAGTTGTTTATCCTATGTTTCTCATGTTTTATTTTAAATCATCCCTTTTTACAAACATTGTCTCATGTAAGAATTTGTTTAATTCTTAAAATGTTTGGTATTTATTTACATTTGGTGGACCCATGCCTTTTATTATTTTATAACTATCAAATCATGATTAAATCATCAATTGTTTTCTTTTCTCTATAAGGATATGCGAGGATTTTAATCATTGCAAGATTGTGATCATTTGACATGTGTCTGGTGGGGCCATCAATCTCATTAGATGAAGGGTATTTTAGATTTTTTGATATTAGTAAAGATCAAGGGTAGTTTTTGTGTCGCTATAACAACATGTGAGGTCCTTGCTCAGTATGACAAAGCAATGTCATGATGAGTGTACATAGTGGGACCCTAGCAATAATAGAAGTTTGTGATAAGTGTGGCACATGATGGACACATGTTGGAATAACAAAAATTTAGATTTTTTAACAGCTTTTTTAAGAACAGTGATCTTGGTCATAATCAATGGTTGTCATGGTGTCACGATAATAAGAAGCACTTTTATTATTCATTACAACAACATATAACATGTCAAAAATTATTGGTAGGGTCCTTGTGATCAAAATACTTTTATGATCCTTGTCTTTATTCAAATGCTTCCACATGGAAGGATCCTAGATGAGCCATTTTCTTAAATGACTATGGATGGTGATTAAATGTTGATTGTTTGATAAAAAAGAGATCAATGATTATCATGTTTCTACTATGAAAATATGTAATCCTTTTTAGAAATGTAATATCATGCCACATGTCCTAGGTAAGTCAGTTAATAAAATTTTCCAATAATTATGAAGTCATTGATTTGATTGAATATCTATAGTTATCATTTTTTCACCTTAGAGAGAAGCACATGTTTTAAGTATTGTGACAATATAACTGAATGCCATGTGTCCTGGGTGGCTAGTTATGGAAGGAAAATATGAATATTTCCATTTGTTAGATCTAATAAAATCATGGGTTGTCACATTTTCATTATGAGAAGATGCATGGTATTTATTCAACATGACCATACAACAATTAGATATGTGTCCCGAGTGCACTAGGCAGTAATTTTTTTAGGTAAATAAAGACCATTGGTCTAAAAGGGAACCTATGATCATTGCTATGGAGTTAAATGAACATGCTCAAGGTTTAAGTATGGAAACAACCTAACCTTTTGATGTGGGTCTAGCCATATGAAACATCAAAAGATATTCTAACCTTAGGATTAGGAAGAAATCAACAAATGTTTCTATGTAGACAAAGAAATTTGTTTAAACATTTAGGATTGTGACAATGTGACGTAATGCCTAGTGTCAAATGTGACCCAACCATACAATGAAGGACCAAAAAGGGAAAAGGTTTAATTTATATCTCATGATTAAAAATGAAACGATGGTAGTTGTTATGTCTCTATAATAAGGTGCATGATGTTTACTCATCATGACATAGTAGCAGTACACCATGTGTCTGCAAAGGCTTTGATGGAAAGGATGTTGGAAACAAGAATGAAGTAACCAAGAGGGGGAGGGGGTAAATCTATTACTACAAAAACATTTCACAGTCCCTTAGATGTCTAAAAGTTTGATCTATTTTATAGATTACTAAAATTTGATATTGCAGCAAATAATAACAATCATTAAGAACTGATATCAAAACAATTCAGCAAACTCAAACACTAGAGACACCAGATTTAATGTGGAAACCCAATATGGGAAAAACCACCAATGTAACTAGTTACTATTTTTCACTCTTCTGAAGTGAGCCTTGTTAGGAGCCAACCTTGTTAAAGGTTACAAAAACACACTGTTAGGTGTGACCCTATTAGAGGATTTAAACACTCTGTTAGAAGTGGCCTTGCTAGAGGTCTTTAGAACAATTCAACTGAATTGTCACCTTGTTAGAGGATTTACAAAATGGCTGTTAAACCAACTCTATTAAGAGATTTTGATTCACTGCTGCAAAGGTTATAAAGCAACAATGAAGTGACTTGAATAATATGCAACTTATCTTTTGCTGATTACAGATCTCTGTTTAGCTTGATTGGATCCTTACTGATCAAATACAACTTTACAGCTCCTTTAATCCTTCATCAGGATTCGCTTAGTCTCCTCGCGTCCTTGCTTCTCTTGTTCTTCACTTGTTTTTACACTTTTTTTTTCACACACTTTTACAACTTGAATAACTCTATATATATATATATATATATATTTCAGATTATCAAGTCGGCTCAAATAACTTGGAAAACAATTATTCCAACAATCGGCTGAATTGCAAGATTTAACAAATCCCTTTACTGGCCGACCCAGCACGGTAAACTCTGTTCAAAAGTAATTCCTGTGTTAACCGACTGAGCCTAGTTAATACAGAGAATTTTGTGAAATCCTTCAGTCTCCGAGTGAACTCGGTAAGCACTAAGTTCCCTGTGATGACCGAGTGAGCTTGGTGAATCCGACTCCACTTTGATGACCGAGTGAGCTCGATGAAAATCGACTTCTCCATCTTTTCTTCAATGATCGAGTGAGCTCGGTGAAAATTGACTTCTCCATCTTTCCTTTGATGACCGAGTGAGCTCGGTGAAAATTGACTTCTCCATCTTCCCTTCGATGACCGAGTGAGCTCGGTGAAAACTGACTTCTCCATCTTTCCTTCGATGACCGAGTGAGCTCGGTTATTATTGTCTATTTTATTTTCTTCGATGACCAAGTGAGCTCGGTTATCATTCTCTGAACTCAGTTAACTAAGATTAAAGACTGATATGACATTTTGTGTGACATCAAGGACAACACTATCCAACAAAGGAGAGGGCCCACAGGTTGAAAAGTTTATAGTTGGCATGAATTGATTTGTTTGATTACCTTTTCATTAAAAGGAAAGTTACTTAGCCATCTAAGTATCAATCTAGATTGTTAGATTTCATTTTGATCAATGGTTTGCATTTAAAATTATCTATGGTGTGTGCCTACCCATTGCCTACAACAAAATTTATTGAGAATTTATTCACTCTCATGTGATTGAGATTTAATGAAAATTAAACAAGTACATTGTTCCTACTATGAAAAATGAAATGATCTCTCATGTAAAAACAAGTGAAGAAATTTACAGAGCTAAGGAGATTTATACATTTCTATTGAAGCTATGAATCAAGAATGTTTGAATGATTACTGGTGAAAATTGGTAAATCTCCATTTCATTCCTAAAATTTTGTATTTAGACAAGTAAATATAGAAAATTGTTGGTCAACCAATTTTTGCAATTGTTCAAAATGCAGCCAAGAAGAGATTTCATGAGAAAAATAGATTACCAACAGAGGAATGTGCATGATAATTTGTTGGAACAACTTGATGGAGCCACGAATTATTCAACACAAGGAAACAAAATAGTCCTTATCTCTCCACACCTATGTAGGACCAAAAAATGGGTTAGAACTTAGCACACTATAAGAAACCATTAAACTCAATAATCATATGCTAAAACCTATCTAGTCTACCATGAAAACCAACTAAAACAAAGATAGAAACATATATGTAAAACTCCCACTTTAGTTGAAGCTCCCATACCTTATTAGAAATAGGGACTATTGAGGGGGGGGTGAGTTAATAATCTACAAACTTTAGTCACCAACTAGATATTATTACTTACTTTAAACCATGCATATCAAAGAAATAATAGTAACAATACACAAAGATAACTCATGACACCATATTTTGTTAACTAGGGGAACCCTAGCCAAGGGAAAATCTCGATGCAGATGATATCCACTAGATAATATACTGATATATAAGTTTCTTGTTAGAGGATGGGCCCTATTAGGATTCAATGAGAAAATTTAGTATAATTAGTCTCTGTTAGGACACTTTAAATCCTTGTTAGGAGAATCCAACCCTATTAGGAGTTGTGTCAACTTTTTTAGGAGTTGTAGTAAAATGAATGCAAGAAGAGCCCACTGCCCAAATATGCAATTTCAACTACAAGAAGAGATCACTACTCAAACATGTAATTTACTATTATCTTCCTTCCTTATCTAATCTTTGATCTTCAATTTGATCTTGGATCACTAGATAGATCATATTAGACTTTGCATTTATTGCTTTCACAAAAGTTCGCTCGCTTCACATAATTTCACAATCACATACAAGCACTAATACACACCTTCTTATTATAAGAAGTCCTTTGTATAAATACCATGCCTTTAAATTACTACTAGGTCAGGTAGGACCACAATTCACTTTTCCAACTTAGAGTAAACATCTAGGATGTCAACCCTAATTGGACAAGTAATTGTTCTATAAACAAAACAATTCTTTCCTTTAATTTCATTGTCCTACTTCATCAGAACATGATTAAATATGTTCCATATTGTCCATACAAACATTTGAGGTTATACACATCATCACCAACATGTATACTATCTCCATGTAACTTCTCTTGTCATGGTATGACATCTGCAACTTGTTATAAACAAAACAATACACTATTGTAAACCAATTTCTATACTTAGAATTTTTTTTGATTACCAAACACTAAGTATCTTTATTTTCGAGGCTACATATCAACATGTGCAACATGTCTTTCCATTAATGACAATAATTACATATCACTATTAGCCAATTGTCAACATGTCCTTCTTTCATCTCCATTTGATATAGCTCCAATTTACCTATAGTGTACACAATTGAAAGAAAAATGAATATGCTATGATGAAGAGAGTACTAGAAGGGTTGTTAAAGGATAATGAAGTGCTGAAAAATACAAGTTCATAAGGATGTTGAAAGACTAAAGATCTTGAAGACTAGAAATGGGAGCAATGTGGCTCATTTTATAGCCAACACATGAGAGAAGAACATTGAACATGTCACCTTGAATTTGCAACTTGGAAAGATATCCCTAATAATATATTATGAAACATATGACACAAGTTACCAAGTGTGGGATTACATGATGCATCATAGTCAAGATAACTAAAAATGGACAAGAATCAATGATGCAAATTGTTGAATATAATTGATTAATTTTGTGTTGTCTTCAATGTTACACAAATGTCATATCAATTTTAGTCAATGTTTGCCAAGCTCACTTGGGCAATGAAGATAGTTTTCAGCATCTACTGAGCATTCCTGTGTTTGCTAAGTTTAGAAGGTAGTGGCTACTCTATTCACTTGGGAGACAAAGGAAAGTGTGTTGAAGATGAGTGTTAACCAAGCTCACTTAGTTAATGAAAGAAAGTTGGATGGAACCAGTGTTGATCAAGCTATGTCATGTGAATCAAGTTTCATAGTATTTGTTGAGTCACCAATGCAGGCTAAGTTTGATACTACTTGAAAGTGATCATTATGGACCAAGTTTCTAGATCTATTGAGTGCATGACGATGTTGAGTATTGACAGTGGATGTCGAGTATCAGAACCTCCCCAAGCTAGTCTTTTGAACTTGAATTTTTATAGTTTGGCCGACTTTGTAATTTTTTGTAAACCTATTTTCTAGTTGACTAAGGTGATGAATATTAGTTATTCTAAGTTATATTTAGGCAAACTTGACAATCTAGAAGGTATAAATAAAAGGTCAAGTTGTGGATTCAAAGTGTGTGCAAGTGTGTTGATTGAATTGATAACAAAAAGAGGGTGCAAACTTGAAGGATAAGCAGGTATCCTTATGGAGTAGAACAGTAATATTTGATTAGGAAGGATCAATTTTAAGTAGAAAAGAGATTTGGATTCAGCAATTTAGTTGCATCACAATCAGGTCATTTCATTGTTACTCTCTAACCATTGTAGTAGCGACCTAAAATCTCTTAACATAGTTGTTTTAATAGTCATTTGTAAAACCTCTAACAAGGTGATAGTTCTATTGAATTATTTCAAGACCTCTCACAAAACCACTCCTAATAGGGTGATTAAATCCTCTAATAGGGTCACACCTAACAATGTGTTTTGTAACCTTTAATAGGGTTGGCTCCTAGCAGGGCTCACTTCAAAAGAGTGAAAAATAGTAACTAGTTGCAATTGGTGATTTTTCTCAAATTGGGTTTCCATGTTAAATCTTGGTGTCAAATGTGTTCATGCTATTTAATTTTATGTATTTGCAACTAAGTTAAAGTAATGGTAATCACATATAATATCTAAAGACTTGCATGTTAGTGTTTATCAAGCAAACATAGTGTTTACCGAGTTACAACATTTTCATTCTTTGCCAAGCATTAGCAGTATTCAATTTTTAGTATTTGTTTTTGTACTGACATCTAAGGAATCTAGGATTTATTTTAGTGGTAACTGATTCAACCCTCCCCTCTTAGTTACTTCTCTTATATTTCCAACAACTAGTATCAGAGCTTTTGGTGCTTGTAGAGAATGTTTCAAGGACCTAAGCTAAAGATTATGATGTCTTATAGAAGAGTGATTCTGAAGCTAAACAGAGGCAACTTTGTAGCATGGCAAGGACTAATGAGACTACATCTAGGTAGTATTAGTGATTTAGGTCACAAGTATCTTGATGATAAGTACAAGCCTCCTACTGGAACATTATGAGTTGAAGAGATTGCTGAAAAGAATAACCATAACATCATGATGATTGATATTGCATATGCTCTCAGTTATGCTAAATTTGATGAGGTAAAGGACTAAAAAACTACTTTTGAAATGTGGAAAAAACTAAAAGATATCTATGGAGGATATAACAATGTAAAAGGAGTCAAAGAAAAAAGTCTTAGAGGATAGTTTGATAAAATGAAAATGAGAGAAGATGAAAACATTGCTAAATATGTTGAAAGAATCAAGGCTAGTGTAAGTGCAGTCAAGGCATTTGGAGGTGACATCAAGGAGGAAATTTTTTTAAGTAAAGTACTCAAAACTCTTCTTCCTATTTATGTAATTAGAGTATCTACTATTCAAGAGATGATATGTGATCCAAATTGTAAAATTTCATTAGATGCTCTAGTTGGAAGATTGACATATTTTGAGTTAGATAATTTTGATAACTATGTTCCTACTTCAAATAATATTGAGTCTACTTTTGAAGCTAAACTTTCACTCAAAAAATGGGAAAAAAGTCAAAATCTAGTCAATCAGGAAGTGATGAAGATGGAACATCAGAAGAAAGTTCAGACAATGATCTTGGAGTTGTTGAAGCCCTACTTGCAAGAAAATATTCAAAAGGTAGAGGAAAATAAAAAGGTAAAGTTCCTCTGATCTACTTTTCTTATGAAGAATTTGGTCACATTGTTGCAAGGTGTCCAAATAGAGAAAACAAAGATGAAAAGAAAAGTCATAAGTACAAAGGAAAGAAGGATTTCAAGAACTACAAGAACAATAAGGACAAAGGTAAGAAATATTTTTTTATAGGTGAAGATTCTGATAAAAGTGAAGATGAAATGGTATACATTGCTATAAAAGATCAATCTAATGATGAAGGAGATAAGGTGGCACTTATCTCTCATGTTAGCAAAAATGATACATGGATTATTAATCGTGGCTGCTCACATCATATGACTAGAGATAAAACAAAATTTGAGAATATGGAACCTTATGATGGAGGTAGTGTAAGATTTGGAAACAATGAACCTTGTTGCATAAAAGGTAAAGGGAATATCACATTGACCAATGAAAATTCTTACTGGGTTGAGAATAATCTACTAAGTTTGGCACAATTGAACAACATTGGATTCAAGATAGAATTCATCAAAGGAAAGGCCAAGCTACTAGATGGGAAAGGAAATCTGGTTGGATTTGGCAAGCAAACAAAAGGTAACTTATTTTATCTTGACCTTAGTGAAAATTCATGTTTTATTTCTCAAGTTAGCTAGTTATGGTAAAAAAGACTATGTCATGTAAACTTTGATAATTTAGTTAAGATTAAAAAACATAAGAAAGTAAGAGGCCTTCCTAGTTTGAAGAAACCTGACATGGGTCTGTGCAAGAATTTCCAAATTGGAAAGATGAGAAAGACTAGTTTGAAAAGAAAAAACTATTAGTTTTAAGAAGTCTTAGAGATTGTTCATACATACTTATGTGGTCCTACTAGAATAGAGAGTTATAGTGGAGAAAAGTTTTTCATTCTTTTTGTTGATGATTATTCTAGGATAATTACTATAATATACTTGAAAGATAAATCTGAAGCTTTTCAAAATTTTAAATGTTATTTTGCAAGAGTAGAAAAGGAAATTAGAAAGAAATTAAAATGTTTGAGATCAAATAGAGGTGGTGAATTTATCTCGAATGAATTCAATAACTTCTACATTGAAAATGGAATCAAAAGACAGTTATCAACTGCTGGTACACCTTAGTAAAATGGTATAGCTGAAAGAAGGAATAGATCCATCATGAATTGTGCAAGAACATTGATGATTGAAAATAATGTTGCTCTCAAATACTAGAAGGAAGCTATCACCACTTTAGTTCATACCTTGAATAGAGTATAGTTGAAGAAAGACTCAAACCAAACTCGTTATGAACTATGCTATGGCTACAAACCTAATGTAAGTTACTTGAAAGTATTTGGCAGCAAATGTTATATCTTGAAATAATCTAGAAAAGGAAAATTTGATGTAAAAGGTTATGAAGGCATATTATTAGGATATTCTTTCAAAATTAAAGCATACAAATGTTTGAATCTATCTACTCATAAAATCATAGAAAGTGCACATGTTAGAATTGATGAGTTTGCAGAAAAGAGTAAAGAAGAAAGTTGTAAAGAGCCAGAGGATTATAGAAGATTCATTTACTATGAACCTAATACTCTGTCAATCACATCTAAAGGAAATAATGTTTCACCTCCAAAGTCCCCAAAATCACCATTAGCTATTGAGTTGCAACTAGTACACACCAAGTCATAGTCTAAAGGACCCGAGTTGCAGTCAGAGGCTCTCAAGTCTAATGGACCTAAGTCATAGATAGTGAGACCCAAGCTTGACATAGAAGTTCATGATGAAATCAGTGAAACTCATTCCAAATCCAAGGAACCTATGGTAGTAAGATATGTCATAAGGCATCATGTACCTGATCATATCTTTGGAGACAAATCTGATGGAACCATGAAAAGAAGTAAATTGAAAGGTACATGCTTACTTGCTGAATTTGAACCTAGAAATGTTAAAGATGCATTGGAAGATGAAAGTTGGGTTGAGGAAATGAATGAAGAAATAGAATAGATTGAGAAGAACAAAACTTGGACTCTTATTCCTAGACCCAAGGATAAAAATGTAATTGACACAAAATGGGTGTTTAGAAATAAGTTGAATGAAGATGGAGAAGTCTCAAGAAATAAAGCAAGATTAGTATGTAAAGGCTATTCTCAAGAAGAAGGTATTGATTATGGTGAAACCTTTCCTCCTATTGCAAGATTAGAAGGTGTTAGAACTTTACTAGCATATGTAGCACATAGAAGATTTAAAGTATATCAAATGGATGTTAAATCTACATTCTTGAATGGAATTCTCGATGAGGAAGTCTACATTAAACAACAAGAAGGTTTTGTGGATCCTAATAAGAGAGACCTAGTTTGCAAATTACACAAAGCATTATATGGTCTCAAGAAAGCTCCAAAATCTTGATATGAAAGGCTACATAACTATTTGGTATAGATTGGCTTTCAAAGAATAAATGATAACAACAGTCTTTATATCAAAGAAGGACTAGACAAGAAAATTGTATTGGCTGAAATATTTTTTAATGATACTTTATTCATAGGGAATGATGACTTATGCAAGGGATTTTCAAAATAAATTAGCAAAGAGTTTGAGATGTCTATGTTTGGTGAGATAAAATTCTTTTTTGGGTTATAGATACATCAAAGAAAAAATGGTATCTATATTACTCAGTCCAAGTATATCAAGGAAATACTAGAGAAATTTGGAATGGAAGATTCAAAGCCTATTGGAACTACTATGACTACTGGACATAAACTTTCCAAAAATAATGATTCCAAGGTAGTAGATCAGATCACATATAGATCAATGATTGGAAAACTATAGTATGTAGAACATACAAGGCCTAATATTGCATTAGTAGTTGGTATGGTGGCAAGATTCTTAGCAAATCTAAGAGAAAATCACATGATGGAAATCAAGAGAATCATGAGATATCTGAAAGGTACTCAAGACTATGGCTTATGGTAAAAACTTGGAGGCAATCTAGACTTAAAGATATTTATCAATGCTGATTAGGTAGGAAGAATTGATGACAAAAAATGTACTAGTGGTGGAGCATTCTTTCTTGGTAAAAGACTAGTGTCTTGGACAAGCAAGAAGCAAAATTGTATATCTCAATCCATAGTAGAGGCTGAATATGTGGTAGCAATATATAATTGTTCAAACATTGTTTGGTTCAAGCAACCATTGGTAGGTATGAATATAGAGATCAAGGATCTAGTTGTCATATACTATCATAACAATAGTGCACACAATATATCAAAGAACCCAATGATGCATTCTAAAACAAAGCACATTTCTATAAAATATCACTTCTTAAGAGAATTGGTGTAGGATAAAGAAGTCAGATTGGAATATGTGAACACAAAGGAACAAATTGCAGACATATTCACTAAGCCATTACGCAAGGATGCATTCTTATATCTAAGAGGTAAGCTAGGGATCATTCCCCTATTAGAAGCTCACTAAAAGAAGTTTAGTGATGCATCAACTAGAGCATGTTGAAGATCAATCAATTGATGCAAAATTGGTAAGAACTTATTGCAAATGAATTAGTACTTGAGGTATATTGATATTATAAATGAATTTCTTATCTTTGGCATGTTTTGTCATAGAGGGAGAAGTTTACTGTCATATCTCATAAGAAATTTCTCTAAGAGGGAGAAGTTTGTAGTAAGAGGGAGAAGTTATCAGACAAGAAGAGCTCTCATTGACAAAGGGTGTTCTCATGGATGATAATCATAATGAAACTAAGGATATGTTCCTTGATGTTTGTTTTGAAATTTCATTATGCTATGAGATGTTGTGTTTCCATCAATGCCAAAGAGGGAGATTATTGGATACAATTGATTAATTGTGTGTTTTTTTTTATGTTACACAAATGTCATATTAGTTTTTGTCAGTGCTTATCGAGCTGACTTGGGTAGTGAAGATAGTTTTTATGTCTACCAAGTGTTCCTGTGTTTGCTAAGTTTATAAGGTAGTGTCTACTGAGTAGTGTCAGTGTCTACCAAGTTCACCTGGGAGACAAAGGAAAGTGTGTTGAAGATGAGTGTTAACCAAGCTCACTCGGTTAATGAAGGAAAGTTGGATGGAACTAGTGCTAATCGTGCTATGTTGCATGAATCAAGTTTCATAGTATTCACTAAGTCACCAGTGCAGGTTGAGTTTGAGACTACTTGAAGGTGATCAGTATGGACTGAGTTTCTACATCTATCGAGTGCATGATGATGCCAAGTATTGGTAGTGGATGTTGAGTATTAGAACCTCACCGAGCCAGCCTTTTGAACCTGAGTTTCTACATTTTTTCCAACTTTATAATTTTGTGTAAACTTGTTTTCTAGCTAAATAAGGTGATAACATGACAATTTGGAAGTTTTAAATAAAAGGTCAAGTTGTGAATTCAAAGTGTGTGCAAGTATGTTGATTGAATTGATAAGAAAAAGAGGGTGCAAACTTGAAGGATAAGCAGGTATTCTTGTGGAGTAGAAAAGCAATATTCAATCAAGAAGGATCAATTTTAAGTAGAAAAGAGATCTAGATTCAGCAATTTAGTTGCATCACAATTAGGTCATTTCATTTTTACTCTCTAACCATTGTAGTAGTGATCTAAAATCTCTAAATAGAGTTGGTTTAATAGCCATTTGTAAAACCTCTAGCAAGGTGACCATTCTATTGAATTGTTTCAAGACCTCTAACAAGGCCACTCCTAATAGGGTGATTAAATCCTCTAATAGAGTCACACCTAACAGTGTGTTTTGTAACCTTTAATATGGTTGGGTCCTACAAGGGCTCACTTCAGAAGAGTGAAAAATAATAACTAGTTGCAATTGGTGGTTTTTCCCAAATTGGTTTCCCACATTAAATCTTGGTGTCAAATGTGTTCATGCTATTTACTTTTATGTGTTTGCAACTAAGTTAAAGTAATGGTAATCATTGATAATATCTAAAGACTTGCATGTTAGTGTTTACTGAGAAAACACAATGTTTATCAAGTTACAACATTTTCTTTGTTTGCTGAGGATCAATAGTATTTAGTTTTCAGAATTTTTTTTTGTAATGACATCTAAGGGAACTGGGATTTATTTTAGTGGTAATTGATTCAGCCCTCCCCTCTCAGTTACTCCTCTTATATTTCCTACAACACATATGATATCTCAATACCACTAGTAGCCAAGCATCTATGACAAAGGAGGCTTATTATAGCCATGCGTAAGGAATCAAATATGTGAAATATGACACATTTAGCCAAGCGTATGTAGAGAATCTATGATGATGTCATGGCCACGTGACAAGATGATGTCAAGATTGCATGGAATATTTGAGTTAAAATTTCATATATTTAAACAAGTGAAAACTAATAACATGGAAATTAGAGATGGAAATTAGGATTTAGAAAATGATAGTGCTAAGGTTGGATTTGATAGGTTTGATAGGTTTTCATAGGTTTTCATAGGTTTCCAAGATATTGAGGGACACAACGATGCCTGGGGTTTGATAGATGATCAGTGATTTGAGACATCTTCAATGTTGTAGGTTAGTTTTGAATAATTTAGGATGGTTCCAAGTTGATTTGATATGATTCCAAGTTCATTTTATATAATTTCAAGTTGATTTTATATGATTCTAATGATGTTGAAATGTTTTGGAGTTGATTCTGTAAAGTTTGGATAAAGAGAAAATTGATTATGAAATGATATGCAATTGATTTGAAAGAGGATGCAAGTGATGAAGAATTTTGTTGGAAAGTGGTTGACTGATAACTAGGTTGACCAAAATTTTAGAGTTAGTGAAATGAGAAAATGGGATGAGTTAGTATGAAAATGTGATGGAACCATAGACACTAACCATTTTTTAGCATTTGCATTTTTACACTCTTTGATACAGTGTGATTTAGAGCATTGTGTCAAAGAATACTGATGAAAAAGCCAAAAAAAATTCCATAGTATGGTTGGTATATAAGGGTTCTCCCTTAAGAGTTTGACCAATATTTGTGTATGATAGGTCAATTTGTCAACAATGAGAAGATAGAGCCATAGAATCTAACATATCACAAATCAAAGGTCAAATGTAAAAGTTATGGGGTCTAGAGGGCAAACTAGTGGCCAATTGAGGCCCCAGGAGTAGTTTCATGGGTTATCATTCAATAAAGTGAGAAAATAATGAAAATGTTAGGTCAATTTGTTGACAACAAAGATACAAGCCCAATCCCACTAAAATATCAAAAATCAAAGTTCAAACACAAAGTATCTAGAGTGCAAAACAGGGGTCAACTAGCACCCCAGGAGTAGATTCAAGCATCCAACTACCCCAAGTGTACTAAAAACATACCTAAGTTTGCTTAGTTCACACTTGGTCATGCCAATTATACTCTAAGATGACCAAGTGCAAATTGTATGCATTTGGGAAGCCCAACTACACTATGATAGTGCAGATAGTGTCGTAGAAGGCTTCAGGGGCCAAAGTTAGTCTGGTTAGACTTAGGATGGCCTGAAACTTTGTGTGCATTCCCAAAACCATTGAAAGAGGTCAAATCTGGTCAAAATTAGTCAAATTGAGGCCCAAGTTTTTGGAAAGCCACTGATTGTTGATGAACAATATATGATGATGTAGGAGTATTGGAATGTAGGATGAAGATGCTTTTGGTGCCTTAGCGGACTCAACCATGACAGTGGTTGATGAGATGAATGATATAAGACCAAGGAGATTGTTTGAGGACTAGTTAGAATGAAATGAGGAATTTTTCTTTTGTAAAGTGCATTATATGTCAATGGAGCTTTATTCTGATATGGAAAATGGAATGCAACACATCATGACCATAAAGGGTCAAAGCATAAAATGTAAGCCTTTTTCATAAACAAGAATGATGAAGATAGAGAAGTTACCCTATCCCTCTTGAGGCATATGTATATGCCCTAGATTCTTAAAGTTACACTTAACAAATAGAAAATAAAAGCCAATCATGAGCCATCCCAACCACTCTTATAGATCATTTGATATCATTGAGTGGCATAGGAACATGATCAAAGAAAAATAAAGAAGAAATAAATCATTCACTAAACAATGTGAGCCAACAACTATTCTTGTCCATTATTAATTTCTTTTTAATTCTTTTTTAGGTCTTTAGAGAGTGTTTGATGGATTGACAATGTGATAAGTGTGTGTGTCAATCTAGTTGATAGTGACATGTTGGATTGATCGTTGGTTTACATTGTTAAGATGTCAATTTAAAGTGTGATTGTAATTTAAGTTTTGTTCTTTAATTTCTAGTCTCCAAAAGCTTAAAGTGTTTAATAAAAAGGGGTGATTTTCCATAGTGAGTATTTACAATATTTATCACAAATTTTCGGTGGATTTTGTGAATTTTAGGGTTTTTTGAGGATATTTGATGTTTTTGTGTTACTGGTTTCTTCAGAAAATTTTACAATTTTTAAATGATTCTTTTAGGATATTATATGATTTTTATATAATTTTTTCAGGACATTATATGATTTTTTTGGATTTGTTTAGGACATTTTATGATTTTTAATGATTTTTTCAAGACATTATATGATTTTTAGGTCATTTCTCAAGATTGTATTTGAATTCATAAAGGATTCCTAACTGTTAGCTCCAATTTGATATGTGATAAGTCCAATGGATAACATGTGTTTAGGGTCATGCCCCTAGTTCAAATTGAAACTCACGCAATGTATAGGTAATATGTCCCCAAAAATGACACAAATCATGTATAAAGGCCAAGGACAGGATATGTACAAAGTGGAAATGTGTGGAGGAGATAACGATAGATGATAACTAGTTCATGGGCCATAATCAAGAACTAGGAATGTCTTGCAACATGAAGGATGTGATCAGGGAATGATAGGGGGGAACTAGCTAGAATGGCAATAGATGGAGGAGCAATAGCTAATTACACATGGTGCATGTTTACTAGGTTTTGACCATGATACTTGCCCAAAGTGCCTATTTTCTAGGTTTTCACTTTTGGACATAAATTTTTCTCTTCACTCAAATTTTTGTACCAAGACATCTATTTTCCTAGTTTTCATCAAGGGATCCACTTTTTTCATGACTTTTTTCTCATTTTTTTGTTTCTTTTTTCATGACTTTCCACTATTTTTTAGATATTTTTTTTGGACTTTTTCCCATTTTTTATTTTTTTTCTTAGGACTTTTAGATAGAATCATTGATTTTGCTAATGAATGTTGAGAATGAATATTTTTTCGATGCTACTAGCTAAGAACCACTAGACCTAATAATGATAATAACTATGCAAGATTCATTCCAAGTCTGTAGCCAAGCTCAAACCATTGGAATGGCCTTGAGATGTACTATCATGTACCATATGCAAGATAGTGTCTACCTCTCATGAATCAAGCCATCTAAGGATTATTTGTATAGGAGGTCACTAAAGATGACGTGCTCAAAGGCTTCATGGATAGAGGTTAGATTTTGGATGTTTGACAAGTCAAGTAGTAGAAAATGGCTATAAATAGTTGGATATAGGGAAGAACTAGGATGATTGAGACCACCAACTTCCCACATTAAACCTGATTGAGAGAGCTCAAAAAGTCTCTCTTTCATTTTGAACGTTGGAACACTTATATTTATGGCATCATCTTGTTCATTTTTTATTCTTAGGAGTTGCTTAGCTTTTCCTTTTTCATGGTCTAATGGTGCCTTTTGGTTTTCACCAAGAGACCCATTCTTGTCATTTTGTTCATTTTTTCTTTACAACTAGAAGATGGAGTTGGCTCCCCAAAATATGCCAATGTGTTCATTATAGGAGAAACTTCTTCTTTATGATAATCAATTGTCATGCCTTCATAGATTTCAAGGTCATTTATAAAAGAATCATCATTGGAAAATTGATCAAATATTGGTGGTCCATGCTAGTCCCAATTCAATAGTTCAAGATAACTTGAGTGGATGTCATCATTAGTTTTGAATGGGCTCTAGTTCAACACAAACATATGGATATCTAATTCATTGGTATCACTGGGGTCATGTTCAAAAGCTAGAGGACTTGGATCCTAGAATGTTTCAAGCCAAGGTGGAGATCTAGTTGGAATGATAGGTGGATTTATATGTTTATTCTACACAAGTGGGCAATTAGGGTCAAAAAAGATAAAATTAGGGGTATAAAGACTGACAAGACCATTAGTTATAAGTTTAATATCTTCATATGCCTTTTCATTGTTTGAAACATTCATAGTCTCACATGAGGGTACCTTAGTATTAGGAGGACCTATTTGCAATGGTTGGAATCCAAGCCCCAAAATAGAAGGTCATCCTTTTGTAATGATAGGCTTAGTGATGCCTTGTTTTTGGAGACCCAAGGCACTACATCTATCATAACCCTTTTTTTTGCATGATGGAAAATCTAGGCCCATAATTTTCTTATGGTAGAGGAGTAGGTTCTTGTTTAGCCTTATTCTTTTCAATCCATGTAGATTTTTTCTCATAAACATGTTCTTCACATAGGCCACCACAACTAGTGAAAGCCATGGAAGGTTTCTTCTGAAATGTGATCTTAGGTCTAATCTACATAAGTTTTGGTTTTCCATATGATTTAGGAGAGAGGGGTAATTTTTTAATGTGACATAGAATATTCACCGTAACTTTGATCATCAATTTTGAGCTTTCCTTTGGATGTGGGTGTGATCTAATTAGGATTGACATACTTGGAGGAATCAAGTGGTGTTTTGTCACTATTCATTTTTCTTGGTATGTTGTGGTTCCTCTAAGAGTGGCACAAAATTGGAAGGGATTTGGATCACTAGGAATGGTAACCTCTACATTGTTATAGGAAAATTTTGAGCATTGGTGATAAGTGGAGGGTTTTTCTTTAATAGCATGGATCCAAGGGCATTCTAGTATCATGTTGCAATTCCTTTTGATATCTAGGACCTATAATAATGTGTTCTTGGTAGTTGGACCAACTATGATAGGTAATATGGAAACACCTTTAAAGAAGCATTCACCATCATCATAGGCCTTTATTTTGATTCTTCAAGAATGATCTACATCTTCTTCAAAGTAAACAAGCCCGTTGACAACTTTTAAGGTAAAATTTTTTAGTCCTACTTTGCCATCTATCAAGATGCATCTAAATTTGACGTTATGGATATAGACTTCAAGATGAAGGGGATCATTATGGTTAGGTCTATCTTTAGTGATATCTTGAGGTGAAAAGGTGATATACTATGAGGTAGATAAATTCCCAACCATGGCCTATAAATGGGAAACATAAATTATATCTAGCACTACTAACTCTTTTAGGGCTTGATCCAACATCTTCTTATGTTGGGAGATGCACATAGTAGATCCAAAATGGATATTAGGGTAGGGGTCTTCCTAAGCTAGTCAACAAGATTGTAATTAGATAAAGTATGAGCATTAGGTCTACTAGTGGATGGAGTTCTAGTAGAGGAAGTAGGTCTAGAAGGAGCCCTAGGTAGGGTTATCTTGGTATGATGCATAGTGACAACACAATTGGGATTTTCATTCTTTAAGGTGAACATGGATATGTGGGAGTCAGACTCATTAAAGTGGTTGATGGTCTAATCATATCCAATACATGTGTAATTATCTTGTGTGTCAAAATTTGAACTAGAGGCTTTCCCTTTGTCATGATTTCCCAAAGGATCTTTGAAAATAGTGTGATCCACATTAGATGATAGAAATGAAGGGTCTATAGTAATTATACTATTATCAATAAGATCTTGGATTTTGTGTTTAAGTTGAATACATAATGTGGTCTTGTGTCCTCTGGTATGATGGTAATCACATAAAAAAATTGTATGCCACCAAGAGGATTTATTTAATGGTTCATCCTTGATTGGAGGTAACTGCAAGAAGCTATTGCTCAATATTTTTTGTAGTGCAGTGTCAAGTGTTGTTCCCAAGGGTGCAAATTTTTTGTTTTTGTCTCTAGGATGTCTTTGTGGTTTGTCATGTGTGGAAGTCTTAGTTTTTTGTTTCTTGGGTGGTTTTTGATTAGGATTTTTTGGATTTGTAGGGTTTTCACCTTTTAGGGTTAGTTGAGGTTGTTTCATTCTAATTGTTCATGTGTCCACAATACCATCATTGGTTACATTCTTGTTCATGGAGAAAAAATTTGTCTTGTCATTAGATGAAGCTGTGTTAGTGTTTTCCTTGGTTTTTTTAATGATTTCTTAATGGATGAGGAAATCTTTATAAATTGCTCCCTTTTTCATTAATTTAGAGATGGTGCTAGGACTTTTGATTTTTAATTCATACATCAAATCTGGGACTAGGTTTTTTATTCAAAAATTGACTTGTTTTTCTTGAGGAATGTTTAGTGAGAATTTACTGACAAGGTTTCTTTGACATAGTAAGAATGTTATGAATAGCTCCACTATATTTTGTTTTGATGAGAATAGATCATATAGTGTCACCTCATTTTTTATATTGAAGGCAAAGTGGGATATGAATTTGTCTACTAATTTTGACCAAGATTTAATTTTGCTAGCAAATTTGGAGTACCATTCAAGAGCTGGCCCACCGATAGAACAAAAGTGCGAGATGAAATTGTCTATTAATTTTGACCAAGATTTTATGTTGCTAGGAAGTTTGGAGTACCATTCAAGAGTTTTTCCACTGATAGAACAAGGAATAATCTCATCAGATATGTGGGCTCATGACTAAGTTTGGTACAAGAGGCACAAAATTCTCAGATGTGATCAATTGGGTTGCCTTTGCCTTGATATTTTTTGAATATTGGTGGGTCAAATGTTTTGGGGAATGTAGGAATATATATACTTTTTTCAAATAGATTAGTACGTAAATCCCTTTATGTATATAGGACCTATTTCTCCTAGACTCCCAATGCCCCAACTTGTTTGGATAGTTATCTGAATTATTGTAACAATTCCTCATAAGGGTGTTGAGCGGTAGTGTTTTTGTCAGGTCTTTTATGTCTATGAGTATTTTTTTTTTTGTGTCGAGAACTATATCTACTTGATTCTAACATTTCTATATCTGAAGACTTAGGTGATGTGTCACTAGGAGGTCGAGGTATGTTGGCACCCCCAAGAAAGAATGGTCCTCCTTGTGGAACTTATTGTGTTAATTATTGTGGTATGGATTACAATTGTTATATTGTGGGTTGTTGTTGTGTCACTTGTGGTGGTTGTTGGTGTACCATTTTTTGTGGTTGTGGTTGTGATACCTTTGTTGGTTGAGAATGAGGCCATGTATGCAACACTATTATGTAGGTATATATTTAATTCATGGTGGCATATTTTTTTGTTGCAACAAGTGTTGTTGATGGGAAATTTGTTTCTCTAAGTGCTTTTGATATTCTGAATATTGTTTAAGTTTCTCTTGTTGTTTAGAAAACATAACTTGTTGTTGATAGAATTGTTGTTGGTACATAGTGTGTATGTTTACTTGGTTTGAGTTGGGTTGCATGTTATGGATATTGGGCCCTTCTGCCACTTGAGGTTGTTTTTTGATGATGATGATGATGATGTTGGTGTATTGCATACATGTTAAGTGGATTTTTACTAGGTTGTGCATTAATTCCTTGTACCACTTTAGGTTGTTGTTGCCTTTGATTTTCATGATGTCTGTCGAAGGTGAATATAGAGTTAGGGTTCTTGTTTTGATATGTTTGAGTTTTAGATGTTTCACCTTGGGACATTGTATTGATTTGGCACTAAGATGTATTCCTTGGGGGTATTGGTGAGATCTCTATAAGACTTTTCCTTTGTGTTTCAATAGGAGTTCTTGCAAGAAACATTGATGTTTCACAAGGAGTACTCATAGGAGGCTCCATAACATTTCATGTCATATTTGTTGGTGTTTAAAAATACTGAACAACAAAATGCTCAATACCAAAATGATAATATTCACATAACCTAAGGATTAGCTAATTCATATTAACAATTATGTGTATAAACCACTTGAATCCAACTTCAACAAAACCAAGGCTGGTTTTCTACTCTTTAGGCTCTATAGAACCAAGGTGGCTATACCTAAGGGATGATTCAAATAAATACTATTGTATGAGAATTGTATAAGTTTCATTTTGATTCTCATCTTTTATCCTTGACACATACACAATTTATCCAATTCTTGACATTCTCAGATTTATATACATCCCTCATAAGAATATTTGGTGACAATTCTCCTTGGGTTTACAAATATCTCTGGAAATAGCAGCTACCTAAAACTCAAAAACTAGATATAAATGAGGGCCAACCAGCATTTACAACTTTGAACAAAATGGAATAAAATTGATTTAGATTTTATAAATGGATTGGATATGTAATGGTAGAATTTACTCTCACTTACTTCCAATTTATGTGACCAGTGTCTTATCCATTGTGCAAAAAATTAACTATTGGGAGGAGATCTAATTCAAATAACTTGTAAATGAATCTATCAATTGTAATCACCCATTTCCATTCTTATGAAGTATCCCTTTCATAAACTCATAAGCTCTACTGATTTACTAAAGTATTTCCATAACTCTTTGAATTAAAAGCAACAATAAAACCAATATACAACTTATCCAGACTACATTCAATCAATTGAACCTTATTTAAATGATCTCACAGTAAAAAAAATCACAAAATGGAGATAGAAATTAGTGACACAGATATAGTGTAAATACCACTTATGTATTATCCTTTCAAAGGACTAATGCAATGACCAATAGGAATTCAATGAAAGAACCCCTAGAGATATTACTAATTCTCTCATTTCTATATAAACATCAAAAAGTACACAATTGAAAGCAAGATCAAAACCACTACACACAAAGGATTGACTATACTTTTCTTCAAAAAGAAAAAATTATACAAGTTTTCAAACCCATCTCTAGCCCTTGAATTTCACTTATATAGTGTGAGATGTAAACAGATTTAGGCATAGAGAATTGACAGCTATCCCTTTTGACAAAGATATTTACATTTTGTAGATAGTCAGAAAAGGACAAAAATTTGTTTAATAGAAAAGCTTTTAGATCATAACATTCCATTTAGGCAGAACACTTTTCTATTATACATCAAAAATTGTTGAATCAATGATTTATTCTCATGCCACTCTAATTCTTCTAAGTATGTGGCTATTAGGCTTCAAAGTGATGTTTCCTATTCTATTACTTGTAAGATCACTTCTACTCAGGGGTTATCATTATCTTCATCATGTACTATTAGAGTAACAGTTAGCTCTATGTATTCCTGTACCCCATCATCTTTTGCCATCTATTCTACAAAAAAAAAAATTCTCTTTCAATTTGTTGAAAATAGTGTCATCAAACCAATCAAAGTTTAGGATTTCCCTTTGCACCTTTATTATAAAATTTCCAATTGCTTCTATCTCAATGAGCTTCTCTTTGATTTATTTATAAAATAACTATAATTTAACCAATTCTTCATTAGTGGGTATGTGCAGGATCATGGTGTACAAAACTATGGCCTTAAGTAGCAGTGAAAAACCAGCAAATCAGGGTAATGTCAACTTGACACATAATTTTAAAGTGGTTCTAGACTTTATATCAAAAAGTTGTAAGAAAATAATCTGTAGGAAATTGAATGTAGTTTCTAAACAACAAGGCCTTATCTAGAGAAAAAATTATTTGATTGGTCAAAAGTTTGGATTTTAATGCAGTACTGCAAAATTTTTAGGGCAAAAATAAAAAGTAGGTGTATGTCTGACCACCTTAATCATAATCAAATGATAATATCTTTAAATATAATTTTAGATATAAAAAGTAGACTCATTCTTGGATGCGACGCATATTTTTGGGAAATTTTATTCCAAATAAATAATTAATTATGAATTTTCTACTATACTATTTTCAGAATTTAAAAACTCTCGTGTCTAACCACCTTAACTAGTTCAAAAAAAATCAAAATTAAGTTTTTCTTATTTTTTTCTTATACTATTCGAAGCATAGAATGTGACGCATCTTTTGGATTTCATAAATCTTATACAGTTTGAAAGTTATAGCTATTTTTCAACCAACATGTCAATCAGCACTTTGTAGCTAACTCCATTAGAAAATAAGTAATAATTACTTATTGAACTCATAATTTCACAAGCCTTACATTTATGAAAAGCTAAGAAAATTCTTAAGAAACCCTTTTCATTACATCAAATTTTGGTTAAAAAAAAGTCGTCAGCTACATGCTTGAAGTAAAAAACACATAAGAACATGCCAAAAACACATTTTTGGGATGTTTTAAAGATGACCATATAAGGTTGGTATCAAAAGATATAGTAGGAACTATAAAGGTATTAATTTTTTTCATTTAGTATCAGGATGGGTGGGAAAAAAGTTGGAATAGATTTTGAAATTCTTTGAGGCATTTTAGAACTACATATTTTTTAGATCGCCACTTTTTGGCACACCATGATCCTGCACATACCCTAGTCATTGCCCATACTTTATCAACCTTTTTGAGAGTACTAGGAAAAAGGTCAAAATTCATAGCTATATACTTGGAGGGGCAAATGGTTATTCTTTTCTGAATAGAAACCCTTTTACTCTCAAAATCCTCCCACTTATTAAGTAGATCAAAAGTCACTTCTATTTGGTGACATGGTAGCTAGATGATAGATATACACATAGCAACGATTTCATTATTCCTTTCACTCCACTTTTTTACAATGGGTCTCAAATTATCTTCATCTCCTTTTATCTTATCCCAAATAAATACAATTCTAGCCAACTGATCATAAAATTCTTGTCATTCAATTCTATCTACCAAGAACAAAATTGTTTCCTCAATTTTTCTTCATATTGGTTATTTAATTCTACATGCATTGCATATAATTTATTCTTCTCTTCTTAAAATTCCTCTACAATATAGAACTTAGGCCTTGGTTAGGTGTTTGGGATTTCAACAATTGTGGTTGACCTAAATAGTTCAATTGGTGGCTAGGGATATACAATTCTTGGCTTGTTGGATTCCTCCACCTTTCTCTTCCCAAGTTGCTTGTCCATTTGAGAGACCTTATTCTCCAGTAACTGTATTTTCTTTCCCCTGTCCTCATAGGCCTTCAAAATTTCTTCAAATTTAGCATTACATTCTAAGAGCCTATCTTATTCTTTCCTAGACACCGCATTCCCAAACATTAACATTTTTGCAGTCATTCAAAAAAATTGTTGGCTACTTACTTCACCAACCCTATATACTGTGAGAACACCAGTATGTTATACACTAGAAATTTCTTGCATTCTAGTTTTATCTCTTTTTTCAATTGACCAAATGACTACGGTTTTGTGGTCATCACTGAATCTAATTTCCTTATGAGCCTATAGTATTTCCTCCTCTATTTTATATTTTACATTCTTCTCTTCTCTAATTGAGTCAAAGATAATAGCATTAGCTATGTCCAACTTAGGAAAAACTAGGACTCCTGAATCCTTAACTAACTACCTCTTGGCCTCAGGTGTTAACTAGGAAAAATCACTAAAAATCTTACACATTAACTCCTCTTCAGTGATGGAATCAGGTTTGGTAGGATGGTCTGCCATTATTTTCTTGCATACCTTCTCAAAATTTTCTATATTCCTTCTCCATAAAAACTATGCAAAAGCCCTAGAATTAACAAAATTTTCATGATTTATAAAATTTTTAGAAGCTTGAGCAATTATTGTGTCTATCTCCTTACCTTGATAATTAGCAACTGTAAGGCCTAAGGAGGGTACAAGAGGCTCTTGAGGTAGTCATCTTTCCATATCTTTAGAAGTAACAATCACATCTCCTTCTCCACCAATTTGTTTCAGCTACTCGCTTAAGGATGCTTCAACATCTATCTTGATTGGGGTTTGACTTGGGGAATACTCTTCTCCACAGGAAGAGGACCTATGTTCTAGTTTTTGCCTCTTTGGAGCACTAGCTGTAGGTGGGCTCTCTAGTCCTGGTGTTCTATGAGGGGGAACCTATGGTATATTAACCATCACATACCCTACCCTCTTTTGCAATGTAAACTAACCAAGAACAACTATCATTCTATTATTTATTCTTCTCTATACCTCTACAACTCTATCACGATAGGCTTTGACATGTGTGGCCTTCTTCTCATTCATGGTTTGCATTATTGTAGAAAAGTAATTCATCAACACGTGCATTTTGGTTCCCTAATGTTTTTTATCTTTCAAAGGATTATATTCTGAGTCAAATGCATTGATAAATTCCAAATTTTTTTTGAATACTATCCATTTTTCTTTCCTCACCTCTTAATCTTGAAATGGGAAGATATTCCTAATAACATTCTTAGGGAAGTATACTTGTTGTATGATACGGGTGAATTTTGTCCTTTCTCTCAGAAGATCAAGGAATCCCTCTGGATCAATGTACCCTATGTGGGATTTTGTGACTATAATTTAGCATTTTGAATAGAGGAATCTCTTCTTATTTCTTCTAGTTGTATGATATCATCCATCCTAAGTTGCATCACATCAATGATATCATCTTCATAAATTTGAAAAAATTTGTACATCTACTTCAAATTATTCCATGGAAGTCTAGCTTTTATGCCATAAACCAAATCAAAAGGAGCACATCCAATTTCCTTCTTCATAGTAACCTTATCAGCCCACAGAGCTAATGGCAATTTTGAATCCTAGGCCTTCTTGCTTTCTCCTAAAATTCTTTTGATAATCTTCAATATACTTTTATTACTTGATTCTACCTAACTATTTTCTTGAGGATGATAAGGTGAGGATATATATTCTATAATTCCATATTTCATACAAAATTTCTTTATATTCCCCATATCTAAAACACATAGCATTATCAGTTACAATTTTTTGTGGGCATCCAAGCCTAGTTACAATGTTATTCAAAATGAATTTAATCACTAGTTTACTTGTTGCATTCTTAGTAGGAATTGCTTCAAACCACTTAGTAAAGTAATCAATCACCACTAGGATCCAAGAATGTTCACCACATGATCTATTTGAAATCTCACCAATGAAGTCAATTCCCCATTGTTGAAATGGTGCTTGCACTTCAACAGGTCTTAATGGAAGATTTCTAGAGAACTTTAACTTTCAACTAAACCTTTGGAAAACATCACATGTTTTAACAAATTCATGAGCATCATTGAAAAGTGTTGGCCACTAAAATCCATCCCTAAGAACTTTATGAGTAGTGGTTTTAGCCATATAATGACCCCCACACACACCTTCATGTATATCTCTTAAAATCCTTTTAGACTCAATTTCATCTACACATTTTAAAAGGACCCCTTCCATATTCCTCCACAAAAATTGCCCCTACACTATAACATACCTTATTTCTTGCAACTTCAAGGACCTTCTCTAGTTGTCTATTAATTTTGCTGGAGATTTCATATTTTGCATGTAATAAATCACATCTCTATACCAATCAAAAGTATCCATATCAAAAAGATTATCCCCATAATTATCATCAATCTAATTGATTCAATTTGCTTCTAAACTTTCCTCTATCATCAATTTGGCTAGGCCTTGACCTCTAACTAGTTTGGTAATATGAATATCAATGTTAAACTCTTGCATTTTGTTAATCCACCTACATCTCCTACTAGATAGCCCTCGTTGTGGAAAAATATCCTTTATAGCAACAATAGGGACAAATTCAATGACAATAGCTCCCATTAGGTAACATCTAATAGCCTTCACCCCTTTCACCAGTGCATATGCCTATTTTTCATTTATATCATACTTCAATTTTGCCACTTGTAATTATTTGCTAAAAAATGCAATGGGTTGTTCATAACCTTCCTCATTTTTTGTAACAATACTACAGAAATAGTGTAAAATGAGGCAAAGGAAAATATATGCATTAGCTTATCATAATTAGGTGCCCTAATAATAGGAGCATCTTTAATAGCTTTCTTGATCTTCTAGAATGCAATACTAGGCTCCCCATCCCTTTTTATCTTAGACCCTTTCTTTAACATTCTTGATATAGGCCTACTAATCTCTACAAAATTAGTTACAAATATTCTAAGAAAGTTGATTTGCCCAAAAAATGACTAAATTCCCTTAACATTCTTAGGCTTCTAGATTTTTTCTATTGCTTCTATCCTTTCAGGGTTAATCCTAACTCCATGCTTACCAACTAGATGCCCTAAGGACTTCCCTTTAGTAACACCAAAATTACACTTTCTAGGATTTAATGATATGCCATAATTAAGGGCTCTGATAAATACCTTTTTGAGATGCATGCAATGATCATTCTCATCCTTGGAATAAGTTGTTAGATCATCCTAATACACAACCAAAATTTTATCAATAATATCAGCAAAATCTACATCCATAGCTCATTGAAAAGTAGTCCCAACATTAATAAGCCCAAAAGGCATATTGACATATACGTAAGTACCCCATGGAGTAGTAGAAGTAGTCTTAAATTGTTTTGATTCCTTAACAACCACTTGATTATAGCCTAAAAATCCATCTATCATGGACATAAGTTCTGAGCCAGTGATGTTTTCCAACATAGCCTCCATATTTTTCAAACCATAATTATCCTTTAATGAAGATGTATTAAGGTTCTTGAAATTAAAACACAACCTTATGTTTGCATTTTTCTTCCTAATAGGGACTAAATTGGACACCCAAGAGGAATGTCAAATAGGCTTTATGATCCCTGCATCTCTTAACTTAATCAATTCCTCTTGCATTTTGGGAGCCAAAGTTTTGTGTATTGGCCTCTGTCTCTACATAAAAGGTTTAGTATATGGTTTCAAAGGGATTTCATGCTGAAAAATATTTCCTCTATAAGCCTTTAGGTCACCATATGACCATGCAAACACATGTCTATATTTTCTTAACAACCCTATCAAACAATGTCTTACTTTAGGAAACAACTTCTTACCAATATATACCTTCCTAAGTGTTTATTTAGTTCCTAAATTTACCTCCTCCAGGTCCTTAGCACTATATTCATTGATATCCATTTGGAATCTATCTTGGTTGTCAAAAATAGTTTCTAAAACAACTAAACTCCTTGGGATTTTCTTTGTTTTCAATTATACAAATTCCTACCCAAAAATAGTGTCTTTCCCATCTATATTTTCTACATAGGCTACACAATCAATTTCTTGTCCTGACAACATATTTTCACAATTCAAAAATCTCATAATGTCTTTATCATCCTCAAATATTTTCCAATTTTGGACATTATCAGGAACAAAGGGCCTAGTTTGAATCTCAACTTTGGATACACTAGGAAATGCAATGTCATTAGGCTTTATTGCTATGTTTGCTAACAAATCTATCACCTTGTTGTTAGTCCTATCCTTCCAAACTATCCCAAATGCATCAAAATATTAAATCATATCCCATATGACATTTTTGTGTTATTTTAATCTTTTGATTTTTGACACATAAACATTTCTTACTTGGGATACAACAAACTCAGAATCCCCTATAACATGTAAGGATTTTATCCCATGCTTGTGAGCTAATATGAGTCCTAACAACAAGGCCTCATATTCTGCCATATTGTTAGTACAATAGAAACACAATGTAAAAGAGAATTTATATGTTACCCTAGCAGGAGATATAAATAAAATACTTGCACCTGATCCATCCTTGTAGCAAGCACCATCAAAAAACATAACCCATAGATCATTTTTGTCTATTTTTGTGTCAACTTCCACCTCCATTTGAGATTTATGCTTGTGTTTATTCAAAGTTAGAACCTCAGCTTAGAATGAATTGACATCTATATCCACAAATTTTTTCATATCATCCTCTACTTCCTCTTCTATCATATATATACTCTTAGGCTTTCTATTGATTTATACCAAATTCTCATCAATGTTGAAAGTAGAAAATGATAAGTCACATTGTAAAATTCCTCCCATGGCAGCACTCCACTTTCTAGCTAATAACATCCCATACTAGTGTGGAATATCAACAACCAACACACTCATAGTAAGCTCTTTGTCTAGACAGACTATCAGTCTATATGGTAAAGCATTAATAGTTCCTATGATTACCACTTCTCTTTTATCCATGGCACAACATCTTCCCTAAGTAGTATCAACCTTTAGGCCTAATTCCTTTATAATTTCAAAAGGTATAACCATATTGGAAGCACCATAATCACTCATGCAATTTTTTAATATTTTACCATTCACTAAGATACTCAAGAAAAATGGCTCAACAAATCCTAAACATTGGTTTATAGAGATATCCAAAAACATCTGAGGAATTTGAGACATAATTACCTTAGTTTCTTTATCTTTCACCTTTTCTTTATTTCTTTCCTTATGAGTATGATTTTTATTACAATCATGTCTTACCTTTGTATCAGTATCTCCCAAGCATGTTATGGCTTAGTTTTTGTTTTTAGGGATTCTTAATAATTCAAACAAAGGAACCTTGATAGTAATTTGTGATAAAACAAAAAGCATATCTACAAAAGAGTCAGAAGGGACATCAATGGTTACACCCTTTTTCTTATGATGTTTAAGAGAAATACTTACAACACCCTAATGATTTCTTTTCATTCACATCTAGTACTTTTGATACCTTCTACTCCATTTCCTTAGAATCATCATTTTTAATCTTTGGAATCTTAGGATTGTCCACCTTTCTTGGTTCCCATTTCTTGTTTGTAGCTTTGATCTTTAGGCCTCGCATCTTCATTTTTATTAGGATCCACCTTCTTAATAAATATGCTAACCACCCTACCACCATCAGTATTTTGAGCCATATTTCTGGTCTATACCGGAGCTACCATGCTAGCAGTAATTTATCAACCTCTTCTTTGGAATATTTCCTTAGTATCACCTCCTCTCTGGTAGATGCCATGTTACATAAATTTTCCTCAACATCACTTTCATTATCAGAAAACACTCGCTGCTATGTATTACTCTAAAATTGTCTTTGCTCATTGAAATCTCTATCATGATCATCACTGTCAGAGTAATCATAATGTGATTCAAACATATTGCATCCTACATCCTCACTATTCTCTTCATGTTCCTAATTTTCTTCTACCTTAGTTTGATTTCAAGAAAATGACAAAGCTACTGCATAATATTTAGGAGCATGAGATAATTGGAAAACAAAACACCATGTAGGTTCAGTAGTGAACTCAAGATCATCTACCACATTTATAGAATTTTTTGATAAGGGATTAGGGGTGACCTTGCTATTGGTGTTCTTAGGAGAGGAACATTGGGCTAACCATCTTTCCAAGTAGTGTTATAACAAAAATTTTGCAGTCTATTTTGTCTACTAAAATTGGATTGATAAGGGACCTTATTCTTAGGGGAATTTCTATCATTCTTTATCAGAGGAAGACTCAAGCCTTTTATATCATTTAAAAATTGACTCATCTCACTAGGTTCTTTCTGTTTTCCTCATGTAGATTTGTGTTCTTCCTTTCTAATTCACTTGCTCCCAAATAACCTAGGATCATCTCTTTTTCTTTCTAACCTCCCTAAAATTCTCAAACTATTTTCTATATTGATAGCAATTCTAAAGCATCTCTTAAGGTCCTAGGCTCCTTATCTCTAAGATACTATGTCATTTTACCATCAAAAGAATTCAAGCAAGTGATCATACGTATCTTATCATCAACTCACATGGCTTGCATTAGTTTTTACATCCTTTTTCAAAACGTAGTGTTGAAATCAGTAGTAGATTCATTATGAAACTTCTTAATATTATTGAACTCACCTAACATATAACTTGGGTTTTTTTTATCACCATATTATTCCTTGAAACAATATTGAATATCTTTCTAGTTGGCAATGGATGACTCAAGGAGTCTCTTGAACCATTCTTTAGCATCTTTAGTTAATGACTAAACAAATAACTTCATGATAACATCTTCGGCCTCAACCTCATAATCACTCATCATGTCTAGAAAATTCCTCAAGTGATCCTCACAAGTGAGATCATTATTTACAACAAACTTAGGCAACCTTTTCCTCATTTCTTGTTGGATAGGGTTGGGGAAACTAGGAATACCCTCAAAACATATTTTCCTATAACCTTCTAATTGAATAGGTCTCCTTTGTAAGGCAATCTTAGAGGTTTTAACAACATTCCTTTCATTGTTGTTGAAAGTATTACTAATACTAGCATCTATAGTAGATTTATTAAGATCCACTTTCTATGATGACGAAGACAAGTAGGAGGCAGAAAAATTAGTAGCATTTTGATTTTTATTATTTGATCTATCATTATCTTTAGGAATAACCACAGATTTCCTTTTAGTATTATCTAGAAGCTTAATCTTGTTATTCACCTCAGCTGTGGCCGCCTTATTCTCTGCAATTTCTAATCTCTTACCCAAAGCTTCCTTCTCCTTCCTCCTTTTCTCCAACTCAATATTGGAAGGTGACAAAGAGTCATGGATTTGAATGATCTTTGCTGGTTCATTAATCCTAATCCCAACTTCCTTTTGTTTTCCCTTGTTCTAAACATCAACAATGTGTTCTACATCCTTTTTAACTTCCAGGGTCTTATAACTCTTGATCTATTGTATCACAGGACCTTCTTGGTTTGCATCTTGGCTTTTTAGCAACTTCTTCTCTTGTATCTTAAGCTGTTCAACTTGACTTATGATCTTAGGTTGCCAAGCAGTGGCTACTATCTCATTTTTCTTCTTTAGGGTAGCAATTCACCTAAGTAATTCTTACTTTTCTTCATAAGCTTTCATGATCCTCTCTTCCCCTTCCCTTTGAAATTTCCTATCAATAGCGTCTTGCTCAACAAGCTACATTCTCAAGATTTCATTCTCATTAAGGTCAAGAATGGTAAACTTAGAACTAGAGGTCTTCTTATCAATGAAACTCTTAGGCTCTAAATGTTTAGGTCTTACTCTTTCAAGAGAATAATCTGAGATGAAAGGGTTCCTACTATGTTGGAAAAGATTATTACTATTCCTATTATCTAGAATAAGTGTATGCAGTTGTACAACTTTCTCCTGACATATCATTTTAGGAGTATTATAGAAATCATCATCATATAAGCCTAGATGAGATCTAGGACCATTGTAGAAGGGTTCCCTTTCAACAGAAAAAAGGTAAGTATTATCTTTCCTTGCCATTTTCTCATGGGAATAATTTCCTTTCTACATCTGAGCTCCTTTCATAGCCCAATTTTTATTTCCTTTAGGAGGAAGATCAGTTTGTAACTTAATAACTAGGTTTTTCTTCACATTTGCCTACGTATTTTTCACACTTCTCATGATCTAGAAACTTCTTTAAATTTGACACTACTTAAAACCTTTATGAGTCACCACCCACCTAGGGGAAAATTAATGCAATATTTTTTTTGACCTAATGAAAAATATCACGGGATTATTAAGAAGAAGACTAACAAATAGAGTGAAACCAATCACAATTGGTCTTGGGACTGCAACTCTTTTTTGATAAATAAGACACTTTTACAAGGATCATGCATGCCAATGTATACCTTTGGCATTGGGCTTTGCTCTTTTCTCTTTAAATTTCAAGGTTTGTAACTAGAAAAGTCCACTAAAACTATGAGTAATTCCTAAAGAGTCAACCAATTTGAATACTGTCATAACCAAGGAAACTGTAACAAATTTACACATAAGCATGTGTCGTACATCCCTAGCGGAGTCACCATTTTTTTGGTGTTTCAAACGACTGAACAACAAAATGCTCAATACCAAAATGATAATATTCACATAATCTAAGGATTAGCTACTTCCAATTAACAATTATGTGTATAAACCACTTGGATCTAACTTCAACAAAACCAAGGCTGGTTTTCTACTCTTTAGGCTCTATAAAACCAAGGTGGGTATACCTAAGGGATGATTGAAATGAATACTATTGTATGAGAATTATATTAGTTTCATTTTGATTCTCATCTTTTATTGCTGACACATACACAATTTATCCAATTCTTGACATTCTCAGATTTATATACATCCCTCATAAGCATATTATAGAAATCATCATCATATAAGCCTAGATAAGATCTAGGACCATTGTAGAAGGGTTCCCTTTCAAGAGAAAAAAGGTAAGTATTATCTTTCCTTGTCATTTTCTCATGGGAATAATTTCCTTTCTACATCTGAGCTCCTTTCATAGCCCAATTTTTATTTCCTTTAGGAGGAAGATCAGTTTGTAACTTAATAACTAGGTTTTTCTACATATTCTTCACACTTCCCATGATCTAGAAACTTCCTTAAATTTGACACTGGTTAAAACCTTTATGAGTCACCACCCACCTAGGGGAAAATTAATGCAATAATTTTTTTGACCTAATGAAAAATATCACAGGATTATTAAGAAGAAAACTAACAAATAGAGTGAAACCAATCACAATTGGTCTTGGGACTGCAACTCTTTTTTGATAAATAAGACACCTTTGCAAGGATCATGCATGCCAATGTATACCTTTGGAATGGGGCTTTGCTCTTTTCTCTTTAAATTTCAAGGTTTTTAACTAGAAAAGTCCACTAAAACTATGAGTAATTCCTAAAGAGTCAAACAATTTGAATACTGACATAACCAAGGAAAATGTAATAAATTTACACATAACCATGTGTCGTACATCCCTAGCGGAGTCACCATTTTTTTACTATTTCAAACTACTGAACAAAAAAATTCTCAATACCAAAATGATAATATTCACATAATCTAAGGATTAGCTACTTCCTGTTAACAATTATGTGTATAAACCACTTGGATCTAACTTCAACAAAACCAAGGCTGGTTTTCTACTCTTTACACTCTATAGAACCAAGGTGGGTATACCTAAGGGATGATTCAAATGAATACTATTGTATGAGAATTATATTAGTTTCATTTTGATTCTCATCTTTTATTGCCGACACATACACAATTTATCCAATTCTTGACATTCTTAGATTTATATACATCCCTCATAAGCATATTTGGTCACAATTCTCCTTGGGTTTACAAATATCTCTAGAAATAATAGCTACCTAAGACTTACAAACTAGATATAAAAGAGTGTTGACCAGCATTTACAACTTTAAACAAAATGGAATAAGATTGATTTTGATTTTATAAATGGATTGGATATGTAATGGTAGAATTTACTTTCATTTACTTTTGATTTATGTGACCAGTGCCTTACCCATTGGGTAGAAAATTAACTATTGGGAGGTGATCTAATTCAAATAACTTGTAAATGAATCTATCAATTTCAATCACCCATTTCCATTCTTCTGAAGTACCCCTTTCATAAAATCATAAGCTCTACTAATTTACTAAAGCATTTCCATAACTCCTTGAATTAAAAGCAATAATAAAACTAGTATACAACCTATTCAGATTGCATTCAATCAATTGAACCTTATTCAAATGATCTCAAAGTAAACAAACTCAAAAAATGGAAACAGAAATTGGTGACATAGATATAGTGTAAATAACCTTTTTGTATTATCCTTTCAAAAGACTAATACAATGACCACTAGAATCTCAATGAAAGAACCCCTAGAAATCTTACTGATTCTATCATTTCTATATAAACATCAGAGAGGACACAATTGAAAGTAAGCTCAAAACCACTATACACAAAGGATCAACTGTACTTTTCTTGAAAAAGGAAAAAATATAGAAGTTTTCAAACCCCTCTCTAGCTCTAGAATATCATTTATATAGTTTGAGATGCAACAACCTTCAAGCATAGAGAACTGACAATTGTCCCTTTTGACAAAGATATTTACATTTTGTAGATAGTCACAAAAGGACAAAAATTTGTGTAACAAAAAAGCTCTCACATCATAATCTTCCTTTTATGTGGGCCACTTTATTGTTATACATCAAAAACTACTAAATAATTGATTTATTCTCACGTGACTTTGATTCTTCTGAGTACGTGGCTATTAGGCTTGAAAGTGATGTGTCCTATTTTGTTACTTGCAAGCTCACTTCTACTTGGGGGTTATCATTATGTTCATCATGAACTATTAGAGTAATAGTTACCTTTGCGTCTTCCTCTACCCCATCATCTTCTACCATCTATTTTATAGACAAAAATTAATCATTCTACTCATTGAAAGTAGTATCATCAGGCCAATCAAAGTTTTAGATTTCCCTTTGTACCCTTATTATAGAATTTCCAACTGCGTCTACCTCAATGAGGTCCTTTTTGATGGCTTTATAAAATAACTACACTTTAAACAACTCTTCATTGGTCATTTCCCATAGTATATTCCCTTTCTGATTTACAACATTATTCATTCTCTGTCACAATATTTCATCTAACTCCCTTTTCCAATCTTCTTTTTCTTTTATTTTATCAACATTGTTGAGAGCACTAGGAAAAAGGTAAACTTCTCAGCTATATACTTGGAGAGGAAAATGGTTATTCTTTTCTAAATAGAAACCATTTTACTATCAAAATTCTCTAGCTTATTAAGTAGATAAAAAATCTCTTCTATTTAGTGACATGGCAGCCAGATGATAGATATGCACATATCACTGATGTTATTATTCCTTTCACTCTACTTTTTTACAATGGGTCTCAAATTATCTTCATCTCCTTTTATTTCATCCCAAATAAATACAATTCTATCCAACTAATCATAAAATGCTTGCCATTCAATTCTATGTACCAAGATCAAAATTATTTGCCTCAAATTTTCTTCATATTGATTATTTAATTCTACATGCATTAAATATAATTTATTCTTCTCTTCTTCAAATTCCTCTACAGTATAGAACTCAGGACTTTGTTGGGTGTTTGGGATTTCAACAATTGGGGTTGACCTAAATGGTTCAATTAGTGGCTGGGGATATACAATTCTTGGCCTACTAGATTCCCCAACCTTTCTCTTCCCAAGTTGCTTGTCCATTTGAGAGACCTTATTCTATAGTAATTGTATTTACTTTCCCCTCTCCTCATAGGCCTTTAGAACTTCTTCAAATTTCACATTAAGTTCTAAGAACCTATCTTGTTCTTTCCTAAAAACCACATTCCCAAAATTTAACATTTCTACAGTCATTCCAAAAATTTGTTGGCTACTTACTTCACTAGCCCTATATACTATGAGGGCACCAGTATGTTCTTTACTAGAAATTTCTTACGTTCTAGTTTTATCTCTTTTTTCAATTGACCAAATTACTAGGGCTTTGTCATCATCACTAAATCTAATTCCCCTATGAGCCTACAGTATTTCCTCCTCTATTTTATATTGTACATTCTTCTCTTTTTTAATTGAGTCATAGATCATAGGAATAACTATGTCCCACTTAGGAAAAACTAGGATCCCTGAATCCTTAACTAACTACCTCCTGGCCTCAGGTGTTAACTGGGCAAAATCACTCAAAAACTTAGACTTTACCTCCTTTTCAATGACAGAATCAATTTTTTCAGGCTACTCTACCTTTATTTTCTTGCATACCTTCTCCAAATTTCTTATATTCCTTCTCCATAAAAACTATGCAAAAGCCCTAGACTTAACAAAAATCTCATCATTTCTAAACCTTTCAAAAGCTTAGGTAATTATTGGGTCTATCTCCTTACCTTGATAATCAGTAATTGTAAGAGCTAAGGAGGGTACAGGAGGCTCTTGAGGCACTCCTCTTTCCATATCTATAGAAGTAACAATTACATCCCCTTCTCCACCAATTTGTCTTAGCTACTCCCTTAAGGATATTTCATCATCTATCCTAATTGGGGTTTGACTTGGGAAATACTCTACTCCATGAGAAGAGGACCCTTGTTCAAGTTTCTGGCTCTTTGGAGCAATAGCTATAGGTGGGATCTCTTGTCTTGGTCTTCTATGAGGGGGAACCTATTGTATGTTTTGAACCATCACATACCCTACCCTCTATTGCAATGTATACTAACCAGGAGCAACTATCATTCTACTATTTATTCTTCTCTATACCTCTATAGCTTTGTTAGGATAGACTTTAACATATGTGGCCTTCTTCTCATTCATGGTTTGCATTATTGTAGAAAAGCTATTCATCAACACATGCATTTTGGCTCCCCAATGTTTTTTTATCTTTGAAAGGATCATAATTAGAGCCAAATGCATTGATGAATTCCAAAACTTTGCTGAATACTATGCATTTTTCTTTCCCCACCTTTTGCTCTTGTAATGAGAAGATATTCCTAATAACATCCTTAGGGAAGTATACATGTTGTATGATATGGGTGGATTTTGTCCTTTCTCTTAGAAGATCAAAGAATCCCTCTAGATCAATGTACATGCATGGGATTTTTCCATATTGTACTTATTCAAAAATCAATTTAGATGTCTCCATCCCTTCCTCACAAAAATAAAATCATGTGCTAGAGTAACAATTGGAACAAAAGTGCCTTTACCCTTACCAATGATGTCTCTCTCCTCAATAGTTTTGATCTACCACAATAATTCTACTATCCCTATCTTCAATGGCACATAGAAAGGTAGAACATAGGGCTTCCTCAAAAAATCTTATACTCTAATCACTATAGAAGCATTATATGGGATTATATCTCCCAAATTGTGACTCACCAAAAGCCCCTTTGCATGGTCCTTGGGTCTAACCAATTCTAATAGTGATTGTGGGATTCTAGGGCTATCCCCTCTCAAAAGTAATCTAAGCCAAGATGCAAAATATCTATCAAACCTTACAAAACTAGCATTTCTAGCCTCCCTAGTCATATCAACACTCCACAATTGGACTGGTAAATTTTCACCATCCCTTGTCAATTCTAGTTCCATACCTTTAGAGAAAAAGGTAGCTCCCTTGAAAAGACACACATGCATGAGTAAGGAGTACCAGCAAAAGGGTTTGTTTACCCCTCCTTTTGATATCCCCACCAAACCATTGTGAATTTCTTCTGCTAGGAAAGAGACAAAATCCAAAATGCTACTCATTCCAAATTGTAATGTTTGAGCCATGATAAGGATAATAGAGCTTGGGATGTGCTCTCCTTCATCCATCCCGAAAATATGGCAAACGAAAAAATACAAAGCTTGAGCCCTATGATTGAAAAACTTCCTCATCAGTGGCTCTAATTGTTGGAATAATGATACATTTGTCATTAGTTACAACACTTATTTGATTCTGAATGCTTACCAAATTCATCACTCAGTTTACAGTTCATACCAAGCATTCATAGGTTACCAAGTATGTTCAATAGTGTTTACCAAGTCAGGAAGGTAAACAAAGGTTTTAGTGTTTCTTGAGTTAGGAAGGTAAATGATGGTTTTAGTGTTTATCGAGTCAAAAAGGTGAACAAAGGATTTACTGTTTACCGAGTCAGGAAGGTAAATGAAGGATTTAGTGCTTACCGAGTCAGGAAGGTAAATGAAGGTTTCAGTGATTACCAAGACAGAAAGGTAAAAGAAGTATTCAGTGCTTACCAAGTGAATTGAAGGAGTTAGTTTCTACCGAGTGACACAATGTTTACTGAGTCACTAGTGGTTACCAAGTTCCAAGCTACTCAAAGTGATTAGAATGGACTGAGCCCCTACCTCTACCGAGTGCATGATGATGCCGTGTAATGTAGTGGATGCTGAGTGTCAGAAGGTCACTGAGTGAGTTTGAGGAACCTAATTTTTCTACTATTTGGCCGACTCAATAATGTTTTGTCCACTTGTGTTTGGCCGACCTTGTTGCTGTAAATATTGGAATGGTATATATGTAATGTATTGTGCCATTTGCAATATAGAAAAATAGAAGATGAGAAGTGATAGTGAAGCAAGAGCAAAGTAAGAATGTAATTGAGCGAATTGAAAGAGAATCAGTAGCGGAGTATTCAACAAGGTTATCAAGGAGCAACAAAGATATATCCATCACATCAAGTGATCAGTACATAAGATCTAATCAGCAAACTAGTTGCGAGCAGATCCAGTACTTCATCCTAACAGGTGAATCAGTTTTGTAAATCCTTTAATAGGGTAGACTTAACATTCTTTTGTAAATCTCCTAATAGAGTGCATACTTCATTATATGTTTGTAAATCCTCTAACAAGGTCGATGTAGTAGTCCTACTTGCTCTGAACAGAGCAGATCACTAGAAGTGATCATTATAAGCCTTAACCGACCAACTTTTTACTACAGTATTGAAGTATCATGGGCATCATCCCCACCCCAGTTTTACTTTCAAATTGAAAGGTTTCTGGATCACCAAATCAGTGTGTTAATCTTTTCATGCGTACAGTAAAGTAGATGAATGAATGGTGAATTTTTTATTATGCTAAATTGGTTTAAATTTTTTAAAGTTTACTGATTCACCCCTCCCCTCTCAGTAACCTTGTTAGTCCTGAATATTTCCAACAATTGGTATCAGAGATTTGTGGTTCTCAGGACAAAGCTTGACAGCTTGAGCAAAGATCAAGGACAATGGAGATATTCATACTTGATAAAACTATTGAGAATGAGAAGCTAGATTTGGAGATGGCCATGGTTCCACTCAAAGAAGCAAAGGAACATCTTTCTCAATCCCCAAAAAGAAAGTAGGAACTTGCAAGACAAATAAACGACCATTTTTATGTTGAAAAAAGGATTGAAGATTTTTTACCATCAAGTAATTCAGAAGAAGCTGACAAAGCAATCAAAGAACTTCTGGAAAAGAATGGATCTCTACAAGAAGAGGTAAGAGAGCTTAAAAGAGAGCAAGAAATACAGTCAATTAGGCTATGTGAAGTTTTGGAACAAAGAAACAAAGCACAAGAAGAATTGGAAAATAGAAGTCATGAAACTCAAAATCAATCCCTTGAACATGAAGATCTAGTAGATCAACTATCCAATGCAAATGAAGAAATCAGGATTCTCAGAGCACAAAGTGAAAGAATGAGAGATGAATTTAATATTGAAAGACAAATCAATGAAAGTCTAAGAAGAGACCTAATATCTGAAAGGCAAATCAATGAAAGCTTGGAAAATGATCTAAATGTTGAAAAACAAGTCAATGAAAGGATGATGAAATCTCAAGTAGACATGAATCAATTGAATCAGCAAAATGAGCAGAATTATTATAAGCAAAAAGGTAAAGCTGGTCTTGGATACAAGGAAGAAGGTGAATCTTCTGAACAAGGTACCCAAAGGAATCAAAGACCCACTTGTAATCATTGTGGCAAGATAGGTCATACATCTAACAAATGTTGGAGTAATGGTAAAGGTAAATTCAATGGAAAATGTTTCAATTGCAATTAGCATGGTCACAAAGCCAATGAATGCAAGGAGAAACCAAAGTTTGAAGGGAAATGTCACAAATGCAAGAAACAAGGACACAAGGCATATGAATGTAGATCAAAATCATTCAATCCATCAGAACAAATTGTCAAAGCAATATTTGGTTGGGATTACAATACTTGGTGCAGATGTCACTATTGTGGAGAATATGGACACATAGGAACAAACTGTAGAAGGCATCACCTAAGGAAGAAAGAGACAACCATAAGATGCTATACTTGTACTAAACTTGGTCATATAGCAAAGAATTGCATGAATATAGGAAATGTTGAAGATGAAAAGAAAACTAGAGCTGATAATATTCGAAAGCAAATGAAACAACAGTGGATTCCTAAGTCTACCGAGCAAGAAAAGTCAAATGATGGAAATGTCACTCTAGAAATGGGTGACTCCACCATTCCTAATTAGACTTATCAAGAAGGATAAGGGACTGCATCTTCAAGCCATATCCTAGGCAGTTCCAGAAAGGAGTGGAAATGATAAATTAGTATTGCAGATACAAGTCATAATTTACAGTGTTGCATCTACCAAGTAAGGTTAGTTTTTAGACTTTACCGAGCTTGGTCGGGAAAATAAGAAAGGTTTTTTGTGTTCACCGAGTTGCAAGGTTTACTAAGTAAGTTGGTGACTATTTATAAAACCCTAATTCTCAGCTACCTTCATAATCGAGCATTAATGATAGGATTTTGATCAAAAAGGCATAATTTGATCTCATTTTTCACCACAAAATCAGAGTTCACAGAGAAAATATATTTTCAAGTGCATCCAAGTGAGTTCAAGTGATTTGAAGTGATTTTCCAGCAAAGAATATTTGTTACAAAATCATTCTCTCACCGAGCAGGAATGGCATCTGCAAGCACCAGTGGCAGCAAGGTGAAGAAAGGTTCTGAAATTCTTGTGAAGGGAGTCGAATGGAAGGCGCCCAATTTCAAAATTGTTCCTACCATCGCTAAATCACTCGACCCGCATGGAGCTCAATCGCAGATCCCTCCAAAGGTACTTCTTATCAATGATATTCGTGCTCATTTCAAGTGTATTGTGCAAGAAATAGGGACACTAGATATGGGTAGTACCCTAGCCGAGTTATGCATGGATGAAACCCTAAAACCCGAGTTTAAACATTTGGAAACCAAAGGTTTAACCCATATCCCGCATCTACCAAGAAGTTTCCAAGTGAAATGGGTGAGGTATATCTTAAGCCATGTGCATAATGGACAATTGTGGTTAGAGCAACCCATTCTCATAACAAAGAAGATGATCCACAAGATCATGGGCTTACCAATGTTGACCAAAGCCAAAACAACCAAAACCCTAGGTCGAGATGAACTTCAGAAATTAACCCAAGCTGAATGGGATGGCAGAGGTTTAAAGCTTAACAATGTTTTAGATATAGAACTGAAATTTGGTATTTGTGTTATTGCATACAAACTATATAGTTCCAGTAGGCTGAATAGTGTACCCTATGAGGCTATAGATTCGGCATATAAGATTGTAAAGAAAAATATGGAGTTTGAACTAGCTGATGTGCTATTAAAAAAGTTGAATAAAAACATGGATAGCATAAGGACTGCAAAGACAAACCTCTGTAAATTTGGTTCTTTGCTAGTTTGTTTATTTTTCTATGTACAGAAATTCTTTCCATCTAAGGGTGCAGTTGTATGGAGGAAAGATACTCCAATTTTGTATCAAATAAACAAATTCATAGCAGAAATGGGTATGAATTTTGATAAGTTAATGGATAATTATTTTGAAGATTTCAAGGAAAGGATGAACAACAGGTTTAGGATACCTCCGAAACTTGTTGAAGATTATAAGGATGATGTCTGTTTCATGGTTGACTGTGACAGAGTCTACATCTAGGCATTCAAACCCCGAGTGGCATGGGTAAAACCATTTCCCTATGAACTAAATATTGATGATGCCAGAGATATCATTGAGGCACTGGTAAATGAACCAGTGGATCCCAAGTTGCCTGCATTTGGAACCTATGAAGAGGCAAAGGTTAGAATAGAGCTTGAAATAAAGCTTCCTCAAGCAATCTCTTAAGGCAAGAGAAAGATAGAAAAGCTGAAAGCTGATACTGGACCTCTCATGATAACAGAAGGGAGAGGAGAAAATAAAGAAGAGGAGGAAGCCGAGTCTAAAAAAGAAGAAGAGCCTCAATGAAAGAAAGGAAAGGTGACTATCACCAAACCTACAAAGCAAACCACTACAGTGTTCTCTAGGAGAACAAGATAGGGAAAGAAGGAACCTATACTTGTTCAGCCTCCATTCACCTTTGAAGCAAGACTAAAGCAATTAGATGAAGGAGCTAGCTTCACAAACTTCAAATCATTAAAGTTTGAAACTAGAATAGAATAGGAGAAAATGTAGATTGAGGAACTGGTACTAAACAAAATGGGTAAATGGAAATACTCCCTGGACCAGATAGCCTCTCAAATCTCCAAAGAGCTATTGGAAAGATTGTAACAAATATGGGAAGCTGCAACCAAGACTGTCAAATACATTTATGAGCAGACCCTGAGGAATCTCCTGCCAAGTCTCACTAATGCTAAAGTGAAGAAATCACTGAAAGACCATGAAGGTAATATGATGATTAGATTCCACACTTGTTTGATACTTATCAAAGACATTGAGCATGTAGTAAATGATGCAACAAACATGTGGAAAAATATCTATCATCTACACAAACCCAGTGAGGATACTGTTGAAATCACAGACAATGACAGTAGTGATGATAATGATGATGATGATGATGATGGTGATGACATTGAAGACATTCCAGAAGACTTGCAATCACTAATGTTAGAAATTGAGGAAGAAGCTGAAAGAGAAATGAAGGAAGAAGCAGAACAAGCTAAGGAAGAAGACGCTGAAAGAGAAATGGAGGAAGGAGCAGCTTCTACTGGTGAGATTGTGAGCTCAATAGCCTCATCAATTGATCAATCTCCACCTATCTCCTCTCAGCTCCAGGTTTCTGCAATGCAAGTGCCAAGCACTTCATCTACCGAGCTGACAATCACTTCTTTAGTTACCAAGCTTCCAAGCACATCATCAGCCACCGAGTCATCCACTGCAGCAGTTTCTTCACCGAGTGTATCTCTTCCACCTACAGCTTGTATAGTAAGTCTTCCAACTTTCTTACCAATTTTGTCCTCCTTAGCCACATTGGCCCCAATTTTTGCTCCAGTCAGTTCTCCAATTGTAAATATACTAGTATGTACATCATTTTTGACTAGTACATCATTTTTGGGAAGTATATCAAGTTTTGATACAACCAGCACTTCTCTTAGTTTACCTTTAGTTGGTCCCATTCCAATTTTGACTGCTAGTCCTGCAGCATCGACCATTGTATCTACTTCAAAAGGAAAAGAGGTAAGCATTGCACATAAACCAAAAACACCATTGAAACTGCTTCTTATAGGCAAAGTATTAGATAGTGATATAGATTTGGATGAAGAAACTGTCATTCCACAGATAAATCTAGAAACTGCTACAGTTAATGAACTAAGATTGGCTAGTCAGCGTCTAGAGCAAAAGGCACAACAAATGCAGCTAAGGAATGAAAGGGACAGAGAATTCAACATAATTGAGAGTGCTAAGAACATAATAACTAAGGCTATAAGTGTTGATGTGGATTCATCTCAACACATTTTGTTGCAGCTAGAAGAAGCGGTGAATAAATTCAATGAGGATATCTCAGGACAAGAAAAGGTAATAGAGAAAGCAGAAAGGAAATTTGAAAATAAGGTGCTTGAGCACATTGCTCAGCACTTAGCAATAAAATAGGTTGAATTAACCTCACTTTTTGCAAAACTTTGTGATGTTACCGAGTATACAAAGGAAATAAAAGAAAAGTTGAATAAAATTGATGAGGATATGAAGGTCAGTGCCCAAATGCTGCAATCTGACCACAGTGCAAGTTCATCCCATCATTTGAGAATCAAATTTTTGTCAGAGAAATAGGAAAAATTGCTGAGAGAGGAAGCAAGGATCAGGTCTACTCTGATTGACATCCATAATATGATCCTTCCTATCATGAACACAATTCAGAAGCACATTGCGTATTCAAAAACATTGATCCATGACAATAACTTTTTTGTTGCAGACCATGTGATTGAACTTTTTGCAGAAGTTCAAGTAGCTCTCTCCACATGTAAAATCCTACAAGACAATTCGGATAAAACTAAGCAACTAATTCTTTAGGTACATTATGAGTTTATCACACATTTTGGTGTCTCCATGTAAATACATTCTTTAGTCTTTGGCATTATTGTCAAAAAGGGGGAGAAAGTAATATATAGAGGAAAATCAGACACAAAAGGGAAGAAGGTAATAAAGTAATAAAGAATAAAGTCATATAACTCATGTAAAAACCTTGTGTATATTGTATGGGGGAGTTATATGTAAGGTAGCCCATGTATATTCAGCACAACAGAATCAAATCAGTTTTGTCAGATCTTGTATATAAATTTTGGCTCATAAGTGTTTTTGTCACTAATGCCAAAGGGGGATATTGTTGGAATAATGATACATTTGTCATTAGTTACAACACTTATTTGATTCTGAATGCTTACCGAGTTCATCACTCAGTTTACAGTTCATACCGAGCATTTGTTGGTTACCAAGTATGTTCAATAGTGTTTACCGAGTCAGGAAGGTAAACGAAGGTTTTAGTGTTTACCGAGTTAAGAAGGTAAATGAAGGTTTTAGAGTTTACTGAGTTAGAAAGGTAAATGAATGATTTGGTGTTTACCGAGTCAGGAAGGTAAACAAAGGATTCAGTGCTTACCGAGTCAGGAAGGTAAATGAAGGTTTCAGTGATTACCAAGACAGAAAGGTAAAAGAAGTATTTAGTGCTTGCTAAGTGAATTGAAGGAGTTAGTTTCTACCGAGTGACACAATGTTTACCAAGTCACCAGTGGTTACCAAGTTCCAAGCTACTCAAAGTGATTAGTATGGACTGAGCCCCCACCTCTACCGAGTGCATGATGATGCCGTGTAATGTAGTGGATGCCGAGTGTCAGAAGGTCACCAAGTGAGTTTGAGGAACCTGAGTTTTCTACTATCTGGCCGACTCAGTAATGTTTTTTCCACTTGTGTTTGGCCGACCTTATTGCTGTAAATATTGGAATGGTATATATGTAATGTATTGTGCCATTTGCAATATAGAAAAATAGAAGAAGAGAAGTGATAGTGAAGCAAGAGCGAAGTAAGAATGTAATTGAGCGAATTGAAAGAGAATCAGCAGCGGAGTATTCAGAAAGGTTATCAAGGAGCAGCAAAGATATATCCATCACATCAAGTGATCAGTACATAAGATCGAATCAGTAAACCAGTTGCAACCAGATCCACTGCTTCATCCTAGCAGGTGAATCAATTTTGTAAATCCTTTAACAGGGTAGACTTAACAGTCTTTTGTAAATCTCGTAACAGAGTGCATACTTCATTGTATGTTTGTAAATCCTCTAACAAGGTGGATCTAGCAGTCCTACCTGCTCCTAACAGGGCAGATCGCCAGAAGTGATCATTGTAAGCCTTAACCGGCCAACTTTCTACTGTAGTATTGAAGTTTTGTGGGCATAATGCCCACCCTAGTTTTACTTTCAAATTGAAAGGTTTCTAAGTCACCAAATTAGTGTGTTAATCTTTTCATGTGTACAGTAAAACAGATGAATGAATGGTGAATTTTTTATTATGCTGAATTGGTTTAAATTTTTTAAAGTTTACTGATTCACCCCTCCCCTCTCAGTAACCTTGTTAGTTCTAAATATTTCCAACACTAGGGTAGAGGGTGTAACTAATGGTAAGTTCCCAATCCTAGTGAAATGTTGTTTTAGAGGCCTTGCTCTTAGGTACACTTTTTGTGCATCATACCTTGCTTGAAGGTCATCCATGTCAATAATTTTGTAAATATAATGGTTAGGGTTGAGGTTGAAAACCTCATGAATAAGTTTAGGAGAAACCCTAAATAAATTATCACCAGCATAGTTATTCACAAACGTAGTAATTTTATCATATTCTTTAGCCAAGTCAAGTAGTAAATCACTATCAAAGAAAACCTTGAGAACTACTAATTTTCTAATATCAAACTCCTAGACATTACTTAAAGGGGTATCTAGGTTTCTTTCAAAAAACCATTTCTTGAAGAGTTCTAACCCTCCCATGGAAATCTAAGCATCTCTCAAATTATTTTCTTTATCATAGAAACCCTCTACAACTATTAACCTAGGGTTCTTCAGAATAAAATCCCTTCCTATTGTTATTTCATGTATAGATGGGGGAAATTTCTCAAGAAAATTGTTATGGACAGACCTCTTAAGATAGTTGGTATGTCCAGAGAATTCCTTTTGCAGAGGCATTTTGAAAACTCTAAGCTTTACACAACACAAAACCCTTGATTTTTAGAGGTTGCAAAGTACTTACCTAATGAATTGTGCCTCTTTTCTGTGGAATTTTGCTGCAACTCACTGAATCACCTAGTAAAATTATGTGCCCTTGTTCTAGAAATTCTTTGTGCTCTGATAACCTTTTACAATTTTGTGATTCAATAATGGTGGATTCATGAATTATATTCATGCATTGAGATCACATGAATGAGATCTGAGTGTCATTAACTTCCATTAGCCATTATGTCCATGTTGCAATCAAATTTGAATCTTATCCTTCAATTTTGCTACATTGAATGGCCCTATATCAAAAAACAAAATTGCTTTATGGCTTTAAATATTTGGTCACGTGTCTAATAGGTGCTTCCCTACATTAATTAAATCTCTTACATTTTGATCATGTAGGCAACCGCTAGCCATTGATCTTCCCTTAGATCAATGGTGAGGAAAATAAAACACTTTACAAAAACATGTGAAAAAATGTAATCCAACTAGTGCAATAACTCCTCCAACCTATCACATGTTAGTAAACCTTGGTTGTAATTGGTCCCACTTTTCCATGCATCAAGTTAGTGCTTCCTCACATTATTCAAATCTCTCACATCTTGATAATGTGGGAGCACCGACCCTTGATCTTAGTAAGATCGACATTCACATAACTTTGTGTTGCTACAACAACTCATCAACTTTTTAGCCAATAGAAAATTTCCACATAGAATAGTACACTTTGACAACTACCACACAAGCAACCTTCTTACTGCCTTATGAGAAGTAGGTCCATAATTTTAGCCTTTGCCATGGGTTAGATAGGCACTTGCCCACTTTAATTATCTGTGGATAATCTTCACAAAGCGGGCAAGCACCAGTAGTTGATCTTTGAATGATGAATGACGACATAGTCTAAACTATTTTGATAGCATGAGATAGAAATGATGACATCATTATGGACACTTTTCAGTAAGGTGCTTACCCACTTTATTTAACTATCATGTAACTTCATCAAGTAGGAAAGCATTGTCTGTTAATCAATTGAAGATCAACGGTAGAGAAATTTGATGTTATCAAAGATCATGTTAGAAAAAATAACTTACATAATTATAAAACATGTGGTATAGAAAGAAAATAGCTATTAGTAGCAATGGTTTTATCTCACAAAGTGCAGATCTAACATCATCATGGACACATGTCCACAAGGCACTTCCCCACATTGTTTAAAACCTTTTCATCTTGATCAAGTAGGAAAGTACCAACTATAGATATCTAGAAGATCAATGGTGGATAAAAAGTACATCAATATTTTCCCATGGTACCTCATTTGTTCATCATCTTGGATAGGTGTCAATAAGGCACTTCACCACATTGTTTAATATTCGATGAATTTCAACAAGCAAGAAAGCACTAATCCTTGATCTAGCATAGATCAATGGTACAACAAAATTTCACAAAGAATCACCCTCATTGTAGAGAACAACCAATGAGAAAGCACAAAAGTGGAACATGTTAGGACATTACAACATGATAGGGCTATGACATCACTCAGGATATGTGGTGCAACAGTGCTTCCCCACTTTATTTAAGTCTCTTGCATCTCCATAATGTGGGTAAGCACTATTTTTTGATCTTGCTTTAGATCAATAGCTGATAAAGACCATCCTTTCAAGACATGAGATACAACCCTGATCAATGATTGGTTAGAAAATAAAATTTTAATTGTAGAAACCAAAATGAAGTTATCTTTTCTGAAAAAAAGAAAAAACTTAGGAATAATGAACTCTTTCACCAATTTTAAAACACTAACCCTTTTGAAAACTAGGCCAAAAAATAAAGGTTCTAACCTATTCTTTATGAAACTGAATTAGGTTTTGATTTAGGAATACCAGATCAATAGAAAGGAACTTGGTTTTTCTTTCATGGGGTAGTCATAAGGCACATACAAGAAAACAACCACAAAATAGACTTTTCTTAAAAATAGACAACTTCTGAGAGAGCAACGACAATAAGAACAAAATTATGCACAAGAAACTATACAAAGACAAAGGATATACATATATACAAAAAACTAAAACTACTGTTGATGGAAAAATATATACCTTTAAGAAAAACATCTCTTTAAGAATTGCCCATGAATTGGCAATTAGAGAATACCTCTAGTTAAGTCCTTCGAAAAATATGAGTCTTCACCATTTCTATCACAAATGTTGTATGGACCAAACCAGATAGGGTCAAACTTACCATGTGTACCTTTATCTTCCATCCTATCATTCCACATTAATACCATATCACCTATTTCAAATTTCCCCTCAATAGCCCTTTTGTCATACAAATGCTTCATTTGTGACTATAATTTAGCATTCTAAATAGATGAATCTCTTCTTGTTTCTTCCAGTTGCAGGATATCATCCATCCTGAGTTGCATCTCATCAATGATATCATCTTCATAAATTTGAACAAATTTGTACATCTACTTCAAATTATTCTATGCAAGTCTAGCTTCTATGCCATAAACCAAATCAAAAGGAGCACATCCAATTGCCTTCTTCACAGTAACCTTATTAGCCCACAGAGCTAATGGAAGTTTGGAATCCTAGGCCTTCTTGCTTTCTCCTAAAATTCCTTTGACAATCTATTTCTTCATTATACCTTACCATTCCCTTAAGGACGATAAGATGAGGATGTATATTCTATAATGCCATATTTCTTACCAAAAAAATTAGATTCCTTAGATCTGAAACACAACATTATAAGTCATAATTTTCTGTGGGCATCCAAACTTGGTCACAATGTTATTCAAAATGAAGTTAATCACTACTTTACTTGTTGCATCCTTAGTAGGAATTGCTTCAGCCCACTTAGTAAAGTAATTAGTCACAACTAGGATCCAAGAATGTCCACCACTAGATCTATTTGAAATCTCACCAATGAAGTCAATTCCCCATTGTTGAAATGGTGCTTGCACTACAACATGTCTTAATGGTAGATTCTTAGAGAACTTTAACTTTCCATAAAATGTTTGGAAAACATCACATGTTTTAACAAACTCATGAGCATCTTTAGAAAGTGATGGACACCAAAAGCCACCCCTAAGAACTTTATGAGCAATGGTTTTAGCCATATAATGATCCCCACACATACCTTCATGCATATCTCTTAAGATCCTTTTACAATCAATTTCATCTACACATTTTAAAAGGACCTCTTCCATATTCCTCCACCAAAATTGTCCCTACACTATAACATACCTTATAGCTTGCAACTTCAGGGACCTTCTCTATTTGTCTATTAATTTTGGTGGAGATTTCGTGTTTTGCAAGAAATAAATCACATCTCTATACCAATCAAAAGTATCCATATCAAAAATATTATCTTGACAATTATTATTAATCTAATTGATTTGATTTGCTTCTAAATTTTCCTCTTTGATCACTTTGGCTAGGCCTTCACCTATGACAAGTTTGGTAATCTGAATATCAATGTTAAACTCTTGTATTTTGTTAATCCACCTACATCTCTCTCTAGATACCTCTTGTTGTGAAAAAATATCCTTTACAGCCATAGTAGGGACAAATGCAATGAAAATACCTCCCATTAAGTAACATCTAAAAGCTTCTACTCCTTTCACCAATGCATATGCCTATTTTTCATTTATATCATACTTGAGTTCTACTGCTTGTAATGATTTGCTAAATAATTCAATGGGCTATTCATAACCTTCCTCATTTTTTTCTAACAGTACTGTAGCAACAGTGTGAAATGAGGCAAAGGAAAATATATGCATTGGCTTATCATAATTAGGTGCTGTAAGAATAGGATTGTCTTTAATAGCTTGCTTGATCTTCTAGAATGCAATGCTAGGCTTCTCATCCCATTTTATCTCAGACCCTTTCTTTAAAATCCTTGATATAGGCCTACTAATCTCTACAAAATTATTCACAAATCTTCTAAGAAAGTTGATTTGCCCAAAAAATGACTGAATTCCCTTAATACTCTTAGGCTTCTAGATTTTTTCTATTGCTTCTGCCCTTTTAGGGTCAATCCTCACTCCATGCTCACCAATTAGATATCCTAAGAACTTCACTTTAGTAACACCAAAATTACACTTTCTAGGATTTAATGATATGCCATACTTAAGGGCTCTGATAAATTCCTTTTAGAGATGCATGCAATGATCATTCTCATCCTTGGAATAAGCTATTAGATCATCCTGATACATAGCCAAAAATTTATCAATAATATCAGTGAAAGCCACATCCATAACTCATTGAAAAATAGCCCTAGCATTAGTAAGCCCAAAAGGCATACCGACATATACAGAAGTACCCCATGGAGTAGTAAAAGTAGTCTTAAATTGTTTTGATTCCTTAACAACCACTTGATTATAGCCTAAAAATTCATCCATAGATGTAATTTTTGTATTTGAAAACTCCAAAGGTTATTTTCCCTTTTCTAAGTCCACATTTATCATGGGTTGTGTATTTTCAAATGTTGGGTTATCTTGATATTTTGATTTAGGTCCCTTAAATTTTTGGATTAAATTTGACAATTTCTTGAGCTTCCAATAACTTAAATTTCTTTTAAAAATTCTTATCATGGAAAGCCCTAGCCATTTCTTCATTAGTGATGCCATAATTCATATTAGAATCGTCACTTAGGTATATAATGCCTAGTTGTGTGTTTGGAGGATTGAGGACACTTGTGTTAGGTTTGCTAAATTCAAAAGAATGTTTGTTACTCCTTGGGGGTTGAAGGTACATTTCCACATCCAGGTGGTATGGGTACAAATATGAGTTCAAAATAAGGGCTCCATTGAACCATTTTATGTGTAGGGGAAGTGTTTAGAGGGAATGTCATTGTAGGTGTGTTGTTGATGGTTGGTTGTGCCATTGCCTGATGGTTAGGGTTTGGTAGATACATGCTTAAGGGGTCTATGAGAAAAGGTTGTGAGGCTTCTTTGTGATCCATGTCAAGCATTTTTTTGGATTTCCTTGTCTTCTTTTTCCTTGGGCATGTCTTAGGTTGTTCTTTTGGTTGTGTTTGAACCTGAAAAAACAACGTTTTGTATAAATATTTAGGTCTCTAAGCTGAATGTGTCCTTTTAAGTACTGGCATTATACCAAAAGATGCAAATGTAATGGAAGAGACCCTAAATGAACTTTTTGCCTCCCAAGTGTGCACCTAAACTAGCAATTGTGCTCTAGTAGTACCAAGTGCACCCTTGGTGTACTTGGGGTCCTAAAGGTATGGAGTTGGTAAGTAGAAGGTATGCATTTGGTAAAACAAACCTAAATTTGATAATGAAAGTGTGGGTATGCAAGATATGAGTGTTTTTTGTATTTTTAGGGGTATTAGAATGTTATGAAATCTAGGGAAGTGAAAAATGACCTAGGGTTTTGATATCCAATGTAAAAATATTCTAGGGAATGATGTAAAATGCAAATGCAAGTGATATTTTAGTTTTTGACTGAGGGTTGTGAGAATGATTCTAGGGTATGGATTAGGGTTAGAATTTGGACTTATGAAAAAAAGGTCAAAGGTTGATGTATGCAAGGTGGATTATGCAAATGGAGGTTGGTCAAGGTTGATAATGATGTTTCAAACAAAATATATTGATAAGTTTGACAAAGATTAGCTTGAGTTGATAGTTGTACAAGTTAATTAGATTTTGATATTTTGGAGGAAATGCTAGGGTTTTGGACCATGAAATGTGGATTTATTTTTCACCTAAGGTTAATTGAAATGATATTTAGGGAGATTAGGAATAAGATAATGCTATGACAAGGGTATATGCAAGGTTTTGAAGTTAGGAGAGATCTTTGAAAGGTATTAACCTAAGAGTTTAACCTTATGACAATGGACTTTAGATCTTGACAAAAAAGAGAGATAGAAAAGAGAGGATCAAATTGATAAAAATGACAAGGTCAAATCTATCTGGACATAGACAAAGTTTTACCCAAGACAATGACAAAAAAGAGGACAAAAAGACTATGGTCAAGATCCGTCATCCATTGGCATAATGAAATACCTAGGTTTCATATTTTTTTAAAGATTTTTCACTAAGTTCAAAGGTTTATGGTTCAAAGTGAGGATTATGCTTATTGGATATGCAATATCCAAAGATTATTGGATGCAACATGATGTTTGTGGTGAAAAATTAGGTTCTGGCTTAAAAATAGATTGAAGACCTAAACAAGCCTCTGGAGGCCCAAAATTTTCATGTAGCTAACCATGTGTGCTATGATAATACCAAGTACACTCCAATAGTACCAAATGCAGCCTTGGTGCACTTGGGACTAGTTTGAGTGGAGTTGGTAGTTTCAAGGCATAGATGGGAGATTGGGTTAAATGTTTGATGAGCTAGAACTAGGTGATTATCAGGTTGATATGCCAAAGAGATAGATGGTTGGGGATGATGTCAAGATCAGATTGGAGATTCAAAATGAAGTTTATGAATTGATTAATGAAGCTTTAAGTGTGCACCATGAAGATTAGGGTATGTAGAATAAAGTTTAGGACATGCTAAGAAAGGGGAACCTATCATGGTGTTTAGTTAATATCCTAAGGTCCCAAAATGATACCTGAGAGTCTAAACTAGGTTTTTAGGTGACCAAGTGTGCTCAAATAGAGCTAACTATGCCCCTAGTACACTTGGGGCCTATTATAGCATAGTTGGTAGTTTTAGAGTACAGTTGGTAAACTGAGCTAAAACTAAGGTGATTTTGGGTGTTTTGGTTTCCATATTATTGTTCTAGAGACACAAATGGTATAGGACAATGCTAAGATTAGAGTGAAGGTGTAAAATGATGGATATGACACTAAAAATGATGGTTAAAGGGTGCAAGATAAGGTTTGGGCATTCAAGGATGCAAGATGCAGGTTAAGGGCTGAAATGCAAAGACTAAGGGATGCAAAGCGCAACCTAGGGAATTCCATATGAAAGATGAGGGATGTAAAATGAGGATTAATAGGATGCAATATCAGGCCTATAGGATGCAAGTGTGAACCTCAAATAATGATAAATGCAAGTGTATGTTATGCATGGGTGGAATCTAAGTCATGTCAAGCACTCCTAAAGTTACAAGTTGTCATGTATTCCAAATTTTAAGTGTTTAGACAAAGTTTGCAATGCTTGGACAAGAGATGTAGTGTTTTGAAAATGTTTGATAGTATTCAAGGTGTACATTTGTAAATTTGGATTTATCTTTAATTAATGTTATCCACACACACAAGACACCATAAAATAGAATAGTTGTTGTTAAAGTCAAAAGACACACCAAAACCTAGGCTTTAAGATTCTATCCACTAAATTCCCACTTGAACTAAAGTTTAGTTGTGCTTATATAGAATAGACAACCTAATATCTTGGCACCACATGCTCTCTCTTATAGTGTACTAACTTCTTAGGGCTACCAAGATCTGAATACCAAGAGTCATTACTTCCCAATGGACTCTTGCCTCTACTAAGGACCAGAGTATGTGGGATGTCTTCACGGGAATGGGTACCCCTTGATCTAGTAGATAGAAAGGTTATTGGCCTCTAATAAAATGTGTTTAGTGTAGGTATTTAGTTTGGAAAGTAAATGATAAACATTTCTAGAAGGTCTCCCAGCCCTGAGAATCAAGTTTTGACACACCACAAGGGTATTGGAGGAGAGCTATCACACAAGAATACTACCAACATGGTATTGACCATATTGAGTTTGTTATAGCAGCTGGAATTTTGATCTAGCTTTGGTTTGTTATAGCTTTGAGGTTGTCCCTTGGGGTTCACTTAGTGGTGAGACTTGTGTCTAAGGTAGGCTTCTCTAAAGAAGCCACACAAATTTCTCTTGCACCCAAGATCCATGAATGATGAGGAGAGAGGATATCTCCCTGTAACTCATAGGGTTCTAAAAAATTCATGAACACTAGATAGAAAAAAAAAAACTTTTTAGGGCATCAAAAAAAGTGCTATCTAATCTAATAAATCCAAACACATGATTTAGACAATCACATTAGCCTTCAACATAATGCAAGAACATCCTGGGTTTCCTTGTAATCCTGCACTTTTGTTCATTCTATCAGTTTCTACTAAGTTCTTAAGTTGATGTCAAGTCTTTGGTTGCCAAGTGATCCTTTGGGTGCTAAGCTATTCCTTTGGTTGCCGAGCTCATTTGGTTGCTGAATGAATTCTTTGGATGCTAAGTTTAGAGTTGCTACTGAATAATTCCTTTGGATGCTGAGTTCAGAGTTTCTATCGAGTGCTTCCTTTGGATGTCAAGTTTTTATGGATGTTGATTGCTATTTTTGGAAAGCTTTCATTTGCCAAGTAATCTATTCCTAGTTCTAGTTTTGGCCAACTTTGCTCACATTTAATTTTGGTATAGGTAGTTATATTTGCTAAGGGTGGACTTGAGGCTTCTCTATGTTCTAAAATATTTTGTAAGTTGTTTTGGCAAGTATAAATAGAGTGTCTAGTTTTTGAGTGAAGGGGAAGGAAGTAGCAAGTAGAAAGTAGTAAGTAAGGGAAGTTAGAGCATGTTCATAGAGTAGAACTAGAAAGTGAAAGTTTGTAGCTAGATCTTGGATTTGAAGGAACTTGTATCTAGTTGTAACCAAAAAGGCCTTATAGCTAGGCATGTATACTATTCATTTCAGGAATCAATAAAATATCTTGTTCTCTCTCCTTGCTATTGTATTTTGTGTTGTGCTCACAATGGCAGCTTGATCTAGACAATTGGGTGTGCCCTAGGCCCTAATTATTCCTTATTCTCTTTCTCCCCATGTTAGGTGGTATCAGAGCCTTTGGTTCATCATTGTGCTGACTGGATTATGTAGAACCCTATTTTAAATTTGGTTATAGGGTTGTAGATCTATGGATTTGACCTATAATTTGTAGAGGTTTATGATCTTGTAGGAACCTAATTTTTAAAGATGGTTCAAGGTATAGGAAGTGTTTATAATGAAATATTACATACATTGAGACAAATTATAGCCAGATTAGATGCTGTAGACATAACCCTAAAGAGAGGAGTGCATCTTGATGATGTAAGTGATGATGAAGCAGTAGCACTAAAGCATAATCCAAAACCTAGAGAAGATCAAGACAAAGCAAGATTGTTGAGAGTGTTGTCTAGAGAAAATTCAATGCCTGCTATAGAAGTTGTTCCTTATGATAGAAAATTGGATACCAATTTTGTGTTGGATTGGATATCAGATATGGAGAAGTTATTTGAGTATGAAAAAACTCATGATAATAGAAAGGTGAAAATTGTAGTTACTAGGCTAAAGGCTCATGCTTCATTGTGGTGGGAGCATTTGAAAACTAATAAAGAAAGGAGAGGAAAGGAAAACATTAGAAATTGGCTAAAGATGGTGAACAAGGTAAAGAACAAATTCATTCCTACTGATTACCAAGTTAGCTTGTTGTGAAAGATGCAAAATTTAAGGCAAATAGACATGAGAGTAAAAGAGTATACCAAGGAATTCTATAGATTGGACATCAGATCTAGACATGTGGATGATGATATTGCAAAAATTGCAAGGTACTTAAATGGATTGAAATCTAGAATTCAAGATGAAATATGTTTTGTGAAATTGGAAAGTGTGGAAGAATCATATCAATATGCCTTGAAAGCTAAGGAGATTATGACCAAGAAGCATGGACAAAGAAAAAGAGATAGAGGTGGTAGATTCTAGAGAGGTAGAGGTAAATCTTATGGAGATGGTGGAAGATGTAATGGTTTTGTGTAGGATAAAGGAAAATCTAAAATGGAAGAATGATGACAAAGACAAGATTGAGTAGAAAGGTGGTAGTTCATACCAAGAAGGTACTAGATCTTACTAAGGAAAAGGTAATTCTTATCCTAGAAGTGGTTTTTGTGATAATTGTTTCATATGTGGCAAAGAAGGGCATAGATCTTTTGAATGTAAATCTTCTGAAAGTGGGTAGAATAATAGAAATGTTGTGATTCAAGAAGACATTGAGAGTTCACCAAGTGGGCCTAAGGCTGGAGAAAATATGATGGTATAAAGAACCTTATGTAATAAGGGAAGTGATGAGGAACCTATTTTAAGAAGCAGTCTTTTCAAAACTAAATGTAAGATGGCTGGAAAATGTTGCAAGGTGATCATTGATAGTGGAAGTTCAACAAATTTGGCATCAAAAGAGTTGGTTCCAAAGTTGTAGTTGCAAAGGCTAAAACATCCCAAACCTTATCATGTTTCATGGATTGAAGATGAGCATAATATATTTGTAAGTGAGCAATGCCTTGTGAAGTTCAAAAGTGAACATTACTTTGATGAATTTTGGTGTGATGTTATGCCCATGGATTGTTGTCATATTTTGTTGGGTAGGCCTTGGAAAAATGATACATATGTTGTGCATTATGGAAGATTAAATCAATAAACTCTTTGGGTAAATGGGAAGAAGTAAGCATTGTTGCCTTTGATTGAAAATCCAAATGAGGTCGGTTGGACTAAAATAAAAGTTTGCATGGTTAATGGAAAGAAATTTGAAAAGGAAGTAAAGAATAATCAAGTTTTTTTTTCTATAGTTCCTAGAGGAACAAATGTTAGTAGTAATGACTAAGCAATAGAAGTTGATAGTGGTAGCCAAGTACCAGAAGAAATTGTAGAATTTCTAAATGAGTAAAAATAATTTGTTGCCGAGGACATTCCTGATGGTTTAGCTCCAATAAGAAGCATAAGTCATTGTATGGATCTGATTGCTGGAGCTAGTTTTCTAAACAAAGCACCATACAGATTAATACCTACAGAGAATGAGGAACTTGATAGACAAGTGCATAAATTGTTGTAGAAAGGTTTGGTAAGAGAAAGTTTGAGTTGATGTGTTGTACCTGCTATATTAGCACCTAAAAAGAATGTAGAATGGAGAATGTGTACTGATTCTAGAGCTATTAACAAGATCACAATGAAATATAGGTTTCCTACACTAAGGATGGATGGCATAATGGATTTTTTGAGTGAACCAAAGTATTTTACCAAGATTAATTTGAAGAGTGGCTATCATCAAATTAGAATCAATGAAGGTGATGAATAGAAGACTACTTTCATGACAAAAGATAGTTTGTATGAATGGTTGGCTATGCCTTTTGGTTTGACTAATGCACCTAGTACTTTCATGAGGTTGATGAATGAAGTTTTAAAAAGCTTTTTGGGTAAGTTTGTGATTGTTTATTTGGATTACATTCTAATATTCAATAAGACTAAGTAAGAACAATTTAAGCATAGTAGATAAGTATTGCAAAGGTTGAAAGAGAAAAAGTTGTTGAAACAATGTTCTTTTATGCAAGAGGAGATTGTGTATTTGGGATTTTTTATTTCAGCTGATGGATTAAAGATGTATCCTAAGATGGTAAAAGAAATTTTTGAGTGGCCTACACCTGAGAATGTGGGTGAGGAAATATCATTTCATGGTTTGGCTAGTTTTAATAGAAAGTTTATAAAGAATTTTAGTGTTGTTTGTAATTCTATGACTAAGACAATGAGAGGAGATAAAAGGGAATTCAAATAGACACATGGAGCTAATAAGAGTTTTGAGACTGAAAACCAGAAGGTTGCTGAATTATGTGTATTAGCTTTACCTGATTTCAACAAGGTATTTCAAGTGGAATGTGAGGCAAGTGGTAATGCAATAGGAGCTATATTAAGTCAATAAGGTAAACATGTTGCTTTCTTTAGTGAAGATTTTAATGATGCTAAAAGGAAGTATTATGTGTATGATCAAGAATTTTATGCTATTGTTCAAGTATTAAATAAGTTGAGACATTATTTGATTCCTAAGAAGCTTGTTTTGTATACTGATCATAAAGCTTTACAATACTTGGGAAGGAAACATAAATTGAATCAAAGACATATGAAGTGGGTTGAGTACTTGAAGAATTTTACATTTGTCATTAAATACAAGAGTGGAGTTACTAAGTAGAAGATGTTCTTTGTTGACTAAAATGAAGATTAAAGTTCTTGGTTTTGATGAAATGAAAGGGTTGTATGATACTAACTCTGATTTTTCTAAGGCATGGGGAGAGTGCAGAGCACCAAATCTAATAGATCACATATATAAGTATGATGAGTATTTCATTCAAGAAGGTATGTTGTTTAAAGGTATTCAGTTGTGTATTCCTAGAAGATCTATGAGGTTGAATTTGATTAAGGAAAAGCATAGTGGTGGATTGGCTAGACATTTTGGAATTGATAAGAGATTGAGTTTACTGAAAGAGAATTATTATTGGCCACAAATGTATAAGGATGTTTAGAAATTTGTGAAGAGTTGTGAAGTTTGTCAAGTTAAAAAAAGAGTAAGTCAGAATACTAGTTTGTACACACCTATTACTATTCCTGAGAAACTTTAGAGTGACATTAGTATCGATTTTATTCTTGGATTAGCTAAGATAGTGAGGGGATGTGATTCCATATTTTTTTGTAGTGGATAGATTTTCTAAGATTTCTCATTTCATACCATATAAGAAGACATCAGATGCTAGTCATGTTGCTGAATTTTTATTTAAAGAGATTGTTAGATTGCACAGATTACCAAGAAGTATTATTTTGGCAGAAATAGTAAGTTTGTTGGTTATTTTTGGAAGAATTTATGGAAGAAGATGGGTACTAAGTTGAAGTTTAGTTCTACATTCCATCCCCAGATAGATGGACAAATAGAGGTTGTGAATAGAAGCTTGGGTAATTTGCTAAGATATTTAGTTGAGAATAAGCCAAGTAATTGGGAAATGGTATTGGCACAATATGAATTTGCATATAAAAATTCTGTAAATAGGAGTATATGGAAGACACCTTTTGAGATTGTTACTAGAATGAAGCCTAGAGGAGTATCAGATTTGAGAGATATTGCTGGTGAAGAGAAGAGAAGTGTTGTAGTAGAAGAATTTGCTAATTTTATGAAGTATTTGCATAAGGAAGTAAAGTTGAGGTTAGAACAAAGTATTCAGAAGTATAAAGAGAATGTTGATCAATCTAGGAGACATCATGATTTTCAAGTTCATGATGAGGTGATGGTTCATTTGAAGAAAGGAGGATTTTCAATTGGAACATACAGTAAGCTAAAGATGAAGAAGTTTCAACCTTGTAAAATCTTGAAGAAGTTTGACAGTGGTAATGCTTATAAAGTAGAGTTACCTAATGACATGGACATATCTCCTATATTCAATGTAGCTTATTTGTATAAGTACCATGACTTAGATGATGAAGTTGTTGTATCAAAGGACTATCCTAAGAAGCAGATTGAAGAAGTTGAACATATATTGGATTAGAGAGTTGGAAAGAGCACAAGAGGAAAAGATTACTATGAATATTTGGTAAAGTGGAAGAACAAAGCTATGGAAGATGCTTCATGGATTTCTTAATCTAAGTTGGATTAAGCTTAGGTTGTGACATCTTAATAATTTAGGAGAATCATTTCTCTACAACCCTAGTTGTCTAATGTAGGAGAGTTGTGGGTTTCTTTGTAATCTTACACTTTGGTTCATTTTGTCAGTTGCTACCAAGTTCTTAAGTTGATGCCAAGTCTTTGGTTTTTGAGTGATCCTTTGGGTGCCGAGTGATTCCTTTAGTTGTTGAGCTCCTTTGGTTTCCAAGTGAAGTCTTTGGATGCCACATTCAGAGTTGTTGTCGAGTGATTCATTTGGATGCCAAGTTTAGAGTTGCTACCAAGTGCTTCTTTTGGATGTTGAGTTTGTATGGATGTTGAGTGCCAATTTTGAAAAGCTTTCATTTGCTAAGTAATCTGTGTTTGGTTCTAGTTTGGGCCAACATTTCTCAGATGTAATTTTGGAATAGGTAGTTATATTTGCTGAGGGCCAACTTGTGGCTTCTCTATGTTCTAGAATTTTCTATAAGCCATTTTGGAAAGTGTAAATAGAGTGTTTAGTTTTAGAGTGAATGGAAAGGAAGTAGCAAGTAGGAAGTAGTAAGTAAGGGAAGTTAGAGAATGTTTGTAGAGAAGAAGTAGAAAGTGTGAGTTTGTAGCTAGATCTTAGATCTAAAGGCACTTGTATCTGGTTGCAACCCTGAAGGCCTTATAGTTTGGCATGTATACTATTCATTTATGGAATCAATTGAATATCTTTTTCTCTCTCCTTGGTGCTATATTTTGTGTTGTTTCTTTTACTATGTTGGCTTTGGTAGGTTGATCTAGATAGATGGGTGTGCCCTAGGCCCTACCTATTCCTTATTCTCTTTCTCCCTACATCACAACAACATCTTGAAAACAAGAATTAGTAGTTTTTAATTGATATCTCTTCACCCAATGATCACCACACATTGCAAATAGGCCATTTGTAACACAAAAACTTCTAATCTAGGTCCTACAAAGAAACAAAAACCCTAGATGCATCTTCTAAGTGAAACATGTGCTTTTTGTGAACCAATTGTGCTCTGATAGAGTAGACTATGCCCCAAGAAGTCAAAAACCCCTAGGAGGCCCCCAAGTTCACTCATATGGTGCTAACTATGCTCCTAGTGCATTTGGGGCTAGTTAGAGTGCACTTGGTAGTTTTTGTGTGCACTTGAGAGACATAGTGCAAACTATGAGGAAATGATACCTAAATAAGACCCAAAACTTGAAATTTTGAAACCTACTCAACCAAGTGAGCTCAGAAAATGTAAAGTCTATCCCTCATGTACTTGGGGCCTAGAAAGGTCCACTTGGTAGTTTGAAAGTGGAGTTGGTAAGATATGAACAATTGACAAGGGTTATGGTGACTCCTAGGCTCCTAAAATAGCTTCCTAATGCCCCCAAGTGCATCCTAGGACAACAAGCTACCAAAATGCATAAATGAAAGCTTAAAACCATGTTACTAGGCCCCTTAATTATACTAGGTGTGATGAGAGAGAGAGAGAGAGAGAGAGAGAGAGAGAGAGAGAGAGAGAGAGAGAGAGAGAGTGCATTATACCCCTCCAAGAAAGCTCCTTCCTTACAAAGCACCAAGAAAGAAACCCAAGTTATATAAGCATGATCTTCATGTTGGGTTCACCAATTGTAGGACCAAAAAATGGGTTAAAACTTAACATACTATGAGAAACCACAAAACTCAATAATCATATTGTAAAACCTATCTAGTCTACCATGAAATCCAACCAAAACAAAGAAAGCAACATATGTAAAACTCGCTCTTTAGTTGAAGCTCCCATGTACTTCTTTCCTCTCCATTTGATGTAGCTTCAATTTTCCTATAGTGATGCAGGTGCATCACAAAAATTAGACAATACAAGAATTTACATGCTTAGATGTTAATGTTATATGGCTTGGTGAGCCATTGGATGTAATTAGTCGAGTGTAAGACTCAAGAAAGATTAATTTTGAAGTAGTCTAAATGTCATAGACTAATAATAGAATGGTTTGTATAATCGTGAAGTTGAGTTGTCAACTTCATGATATATTACTAGTTTAGTAATATGTTTACTCTAATTAGTAATGTGAACTGTTAGAGGAATTAAGGGTGTTAGTATGTTAAAGAATTAGGTAGTTATGTGAGTTAGTTATTGGGTTATGAGATCTTTATGTCTGTAATGTTATGGATAATTGATAATAGAGAATAAAGGATGGAGTATTGATACATAGAAGAAAAGATGTAATGGAGTATCGAGTAATGAAAGGATGATTAATGTTTCTATTAAGAACATTAGGTTCTTGAGTTCATCATTTATATTTTTTGGTTGATGATTTCTTAAATATACCTACGAAAAAAGTTGTACTAGAAATCTTTCATGTTCACATTTTGTTTCCAAAAATCTTTGTTTGTTTTATATTCCTTGATTTATAGTATCGGGTTTTGTCTTGGAAATAGTTTAAACTTGTATTGAATCAAGTTGTGTGAGAGTCCTAAAGAGAATGAAGAAATGGTCAACTATGGAAACAAAATGATTTAAAACCCTTGGATCCATTATAGATCAAATTCATGTTCTAAAATGACTTCAAACCATCCATTTATGAAGATGGCCCATTTGATGGTGAAGCTAAGTTAAATGCTAAGTTGTTATTCCCTGTGGAGCTGAGAAGGTAAGATATGTGTGTGTTGAGTCTTTGGTGTAGCAAGGTATCTTGTATGGAGATAATTTACACTCACAATCATCACAGATGGAATGCAACTATTGATAAAGTCTACAGGTTGGAATCATAGATAGATTCTCTTCCCATGATTTGGCTATCGAATTCTTATGAAAGATATTGGCTTGGTGGCTTTAAAATAATGTCGGTGATGTAAATTCATTTGATATTCTATCTATTATTAGGTTCTTGAACTATTAAATGGTCTAAGTGTTATGCATGATTCCATCGAAGAAGATGACAACTAAATATTGTCATTCATTGCATTATAATGCATAGGATTGGGTTATTTGTTGATAGACTTGCAAGGTACCTAAGAGGAAATGAATCCAAATGTTGACGAGTTGGTTGAATGTTTAATAAAGGAAAATCTTATTAATTTGTCACTATTGACATTCTCATCATTGAGATATCAAGATAGCAAGAAAATGTTCTATATGGATTGAATGAAGTTTGGTTGCCTATGAAGTTATAATCTTGGACACATTTAGAATGTTTAATTTTGTTTTAAGAAAGTTTTTTTTAAAAAAATATGCAAATTGAGTATTCATTTTGAATTCTCTACATCAAGTGGTATTAGAGTAGGAAGCTCTTGGGTGTGTGACAAGTGGAATCACACTAGGACCTAGTGGTGATAGATTTTAATTGCTTTCTCAGTATGTTTCTAACAAGTTTGTGTAGATAAGTTCCAAATTTTAACTTGATACTGAGTACCCATTTATGCATGATTTTTGGGGAAACCAAATGCAACTTGGCCAACTAGGTTTGCATCCTTCATGAGAATTCAAAAGTGTTGGATCAATAATAGGTTACAATAATGGAAGATAAAGATGATCTGTCAAAGTTATTACTCAAGCTATTTAAATGGATTGCATAGGAGGAAGCACAAGAGAAAAAGAAAAAGAAAGAAGAGAAAAAGTGAAAAGATGAAGAAAGAAGATTGAAGAGGATTTAATAGAATATGAACTAAAGTTAGAAATGATGGAGAAAAGAGATCCAAAGATACTGGAATTGATTGAAGCCTAGATTACATTAGAAGAAGTACAAATGAAGGAGAAGAGTTGTCCATTGGCAGGACAAGAGGAGAAAAATGATGTTGGTGATGAGCAAAAGATTGAAGACAAGCCTTATGTGGAAAAGGTTCTAGTTGCAGTTAATGATGCTAAATTGATTTTTGATTTGGGAAATATAGTGTTTTGATTCTAGAAAAGCTTGAGAATATGGTTCACAATGATAAAATGGAGGATAACATGAAAATTATTTACAATGTGGAAGTTTTTGCAGTGGTTCCAAATAAAGAAATTTTTTTAATGGTTGGAAATGATGATGAAAACATTTTCTTGGAGGAACAACTCAGTGTTTATCCTGATGTCAATGAAATATTGGTTTTTTTTGACATATTTTATGCAGGTGTTGAAGAAACATGTTGGGTGAATCCTATTGCTGAAGTTCACATGCATTTTGAAGATTTGGTTTTGAGCAATATTTCTCACCCAAGAGAATAGGTGGGCAAGATATTGGAGACTATGTTTGTTTTTGTAGGAGTTCATTGAATGATTCACTAGAACTAGAAGTCTCAAAAGAAAGCTAATTTGAATTCTTTTGTCTTGGGGAGTATAATGTAGGTGCATCATGAAAATTTGACAATACAAGAATTTACATGGTTATATGTTAATTTTATATGGCTTGGTGAGCCATTGGATGTAATTAATTGAGTTTGAGACTCAAGAAAGATTAATTTTGAAGTAGTCTAAATGTCATAGGCTAATAATAGAATGGTTTTTGTAATCATGAAGTTGAGTTGTCAACTTCATGATATATTGCTAGCTTAGTAATATGTTTACTCTAATTAGTAATGTGAACTGTTAGAGGAATTAAGGATGTTAGTATGTTAAAGAATTAGGTAGTTATGTGAGTTAGTTATCAGGTTATGAGATCTTTATCTCTACAATGTTATGGAAAACTGATAACAAAGAATAAAGGATGAAGTATCGATATAGAGAAGAAAAGATGTAATGGAGTATCGAGTAATGAAAGGATGATTAATGTTTCTATTAAGAACTTTGGGTTCTTGAGTTCATCATTTGTATATTTTGGTTGATGATTTCCTAAATACCTATGAAATAATTTGTACTAGAAATCTTTAGTGTTCACATTTTGTTTCCAAAGATCTCTATTCATTTGATATTGATTGATTCATAGTATTAGGTTCTATCTTGGAAATAGTTTAAACTTGTATTGAATTGGGTTGTGTGAGAGTCCTGAAGAGAATGAGGAAATAGTAAAATGTGGAAGCAAAATGATTCAAAACCCTTGGATCCATTGTGGATTGACTTCATGTTCTAAAATGAGTTTGAACCATCCATTTATGAAGATGGTCCATTTGATGGTGAAGCTAAGTTAAATGCTAAGTTGTTATTCCCTGTGGAGTAGAGAAGGTAAGATATGTGTGTGCCAAGTCTTTGGTGTAGCAAGGTATCCTATATGGAGATAAATTACACTTATGATCATTGTGGATGGAATGAAACTATTGATAAAGTGTGCAGGTTGGAATCATAGATAGATTTTCTTCCCATCATTTGGCTATCAAATTCTTATGAATGATATCAGCTTGGTGGGTTTAGAATAATTTTGATGATATAAATTCATTTGATATTCTATCTATTATTAGGTTCTTGAACTATTAAATTTTTTGAGTGTTATGTATTATTTCATTGAAGAAGATGACAATCAAAGATTATCAGTGATTGCATTATAATGCAGAGGATTGTCTTATGTGTCGATAGACCTGCAAGGTACCTAAGAGGTAGTGAATCTAAATGTTGATGAGTTGGTTGAATGTTTAATGAAGGAAAGTCTTATTAGTTTGTCACTCTTCACATTCTCATAATTGAGATATCAAGATAGCAATAAATGGTTGTATGTGGATTGAATGAAGTATGGTTGCCTATGAAATTATAATCTTGGACATAGTCAGAATGTTTAATTTTTTTTTAAGATTTTTTTTTAATAAAAAGATATGTAGATTGAGTATTCATTTTGAATCCCTTTGCATCATATAGTGTACATAATTGAAAGAAAAAAGGCTATGTTATGATGAAGAGAGTACTAGAAGAGTGGTTATAGGATGACGAAGTTCTAACAAATTTGAGTTCATAAGGATGTCAAAAGACTAAAGATCTCGAAGATAGGAAATGGGAGCAATGTGGCTACATGCAAGAGAAGAGTACTGAACTTGTCACCTTGAATGTGAAACTTGGCAAGATATCCATTACAATATCCTATGACACATATGATACAATATTCCAAGAGTGGGATTCTTTGATGCATGATATTCAAAATCACTAAAAATGGATGAGAATCTGATATGCATATGACATATAAATGCCACTTGTAGCCAAGCTTCTATGAAAAAGGAGGCTTATTAGAGCCATGTGTAAGGAGTCAAATATGTAAAATATGACACACTTAGCCAAGTGAATGTAAAGAATCTATGACGATGTCATGCCCATGTGTTAAGATGATGTCAAGATTGTGTAGAATATTTGAATTAAAAATTCATATATTCACACAAGTGGAAATTAATAACATGGAAATTAGAGATGGAAATTAGGATTTAGAAGATTGAGAATTTCCATAGTTTGTGAAAAAATCAATTAATTAATAATATTAATTAATTAAGGGTGCTTGGTTAGTAAGAATAATTAATAAAGCATGATGGAAATGATGTAAAGTACATAGGATTAAATTATGTGTTATTTAATCCTATAGAGAAAATTAGTAAATGATTGGCCAATTTGATTAGATAAATGCAACGTGAAATTTGATGATCATGCAAATTAACTAGGATGAAAGTAGGTAGATCAAAGCCATGATCAAATTGATTGGTTATTAATGGATGATAATATTCCAAGGACACATGACATGGATTAAGAATATGTGACATTTAAATGACATAGGATCAAAATTGGTTGATAGGATTGATTATAATAACATCAACGAAAACTATCATTGTTATTATAATGATTGGATAGGATCATGATCTAACACTAATCGACTTGACAATGTCAAAGATTGGGTGATGAAAGTGATAGTTTGACCTAGCACTAAGAGACATGATAGTGCTAGTGTCAAATTTGATAGGTTTGATAGGTTTTGATAGTTTTTGATAGGTTTCCAAGATATTAAGGGACATGACAATGCTTAGGGTTTGATAGATGATGGTTGATTTGAGACATATGACATGTTGCAGGTTGAGTTGAGATTATTTAGGATGGTTTTTAGTTTATTTTATATGAATCTGAGTTGATTTGATATGATTATGACGATGTTGAAATGGTTTGGAGTTGATTCCATAAAGTTTGGATAAAGAGAGAATTGATTCTAAAATGATATGAAATTGATTCAAAAGAGGATGGAAGTGATGAAGGATGTTGTTGGAAAGTGGTTCAATGGTAACAAGGTTGGCCAAAAGAGTGGAATTAGTGAAATGAGAAAATGGGATAAGTTAGTATGAAAATGTGATAAAACCATAGATACGAACCATCTTTTAGCATCTATAGCCTAAAATTAGCTAAACATTTATAAAAGAAAGGTAATTGGACATAGGATGTGAAGAATACCAAAAGTGGGTTGTAAATTCTTAAGAAGTGGTTCTAAGAGAAAAAAATTATTGTGCCACATTGAAATATTTGGAATTTTTATCTTGGAAAATTGGTTGTTCCAATATTTTTCATGAATTTAGGTCTCCTAACTTTAATTTCAAGAATGTATGATCTAGTTGTTAGATATGTGAGAGGTATAGGTTAAGACTATATCATTAAGATAACAACAAGTGAGATTTATGAGATTTTTGGGATGGATATTTTCTCTAAATATCATGATGCTATTGATTTCTAGGAATTTTAGAAAAGATATGAAACTCAAAGCATTTATGTTAGAAAGGGACCTTTAAGGGAAGTAAAAAAAGCTATTAGAACTACAACCTTGGTTACATCCTCAACTCTAGAGCCTTTTAAGAAGGAATTCTTCAATTATCATTCCCTAGATATATACTTATTCTTATGTATGGTTTTTGGAGATAATGAATAGAGCTATATGCTTGTTATCTTCATGTAAATGATGGTTGAGATGTCATGTTTTAGAGTTGATGCTTTTTTAAATTTTTCTTCAATCTTAGCTAAATAAATTCATAATGAATCAAAATTGAGAAAGGAATAATTGAGAAACCTTTTGATTGGTATTCAATGTTGATGCACATGTTCCTAGTCAAAGGAGCTACTTATTTAGTTATGGAGTGAAAACATGTCATGGGATGTAGATAATGTCATTGTTGTCTAGTTTGATGGGTATTTTTCATCAAGGTTGAGAACATCATTCTCTCGTGATCTAGTCTGAGGATTCCAAAGTTGTTGTTAGAATTTATTAGGCCTATGGATTATACCAATATACTAAAGGGTTCCTATAATTGGTTTGATGTCATTCCTTATCTAGTTTCTACTATTTTTAGAATATATTGATTCTAGGGGACCCTCATGTTTTACCTTAACAAGTGCCTCTCAAGGTAGTTTTAGCATAAATCTTATGGAAAATTGGGGTCTGAGAGGAAGCCGAGATAGAAACTATTTCTCCTACATATACTATTGCTCATAATTTTATAATCACAAAAGAATGATGACTTTTCACATATAAATTATTAGACCCCTATAAGATTCCTACATCTCATGCTAGGTTTTTTGATCCTAAGGGATTTTATGAAATGTTCAAAAAGAGGAACAAGGAAAAAAATCATGACCATATATTTTATTACCCTAAAGTATCATCTAGAATGAATTTTCATTGCAAGAAGAAGAGGTTAAAATGAAGAAGTTGTGGGTCTACTAGAAAGTTCTTGAATCTTTGAATGCTTTTGACAAAGACTATAGTCCTTTAGAAGATGCAAAAATAAATGGTGACAAGAAAAAAAAATTGATGACATTTTTACTAAGATTATAGAAGTGTTGAATGAGAAAAAGGAGGTCATGATCAAAACATACCCTAATAACTCCAAGGAGTTTATCCAGAGACTAGCCTTTCCTCCTACTATAAACCTAGGGCAATATACCATTCAAAAAAATAAGGATATGGTATTGTTAGGATGGAAGAGGTTATTGCTAAGAAAGGAAAAGAAATAAGTAAAATAAATGAACCATCTTCCTCAACACACAAGAGACCCACATATGAGATGTACTCTATTGAGCATGCATCAAAAAGAAAAAAGGTTGGAGAAGCTTTCACATCTGAAAAGTCAAATGTATACACCGTCTTAGTCCCCTTTGTGGACTTTAAAATGAACAACTCGCAACTAAGAAGTTTATGGACTTTGGGAATGAGGGTGTTTTTATTGTTAGTACTTATTGGAAGAAAGGATATTGATGGAGCCCCCTATGTCACTCCTAGAATTAACTATAAGTGATTTCAAAGGTAAAGAGTTGGACCATGTTATTGAATCAAATTTTTATGTAAATTTTTGTCATGTGATAAATTTTTTAACTCTAGGGCATTGTTTCAACTTTCTAGGAGACTAAACATTTCTAATTTTGAGGAAAGATGTAAGGAAAGAAAGAGAGAAACCTACTAAAGAGGAATCTATCATCAAAGATGAGATAAAAGAAGAGACAATAGAAGAATTTGATCAAGTCACTTTGGAAGAAGGAAGAGTGATGATAAGAGAGGTAGGAGTGCAACTTCTCCCAAATATGGATACTGCAGATGCCATGGTCTTTGATGCAGGAAGGAAAAAAATCAACACTATATATACAAATGAAGAAAAAGCCAAGAGGGTGTCTAAAGGTGTGAAGGATAGTGAAGACCATGTTTCACTAGTCATATTGTCATTGTAGAAGAGGAATAGGTGTCAATCTTCTCAACAATATAATAACAATTTGATGAAAAGTTTAATTGTGAAGTTTGTTGAAGAAACTTCTAATGAAGAAATCACCTTCATGAATAGTGAGACATCATATTTTGCACTACCTATAGCTAGAAGAGATATGAAGATGATGGATGAATTAGATGAAAAACATGAATATATTCTAGTAGCTTACAATGAAGAGTGAAAGTAAAGAATAAAGATTGAAAATGAGTTTGCTAGGTATAAGGGCCAACAAGTTATACATTTAGAGACAGGGAAATCTTCTAGAATATTGATTACATCACCATCTGCTCCACTAACCCTTACTAGCCCTATTTTTGAGATTCCTAAGACTCTATTGTATTAAGAAGACATTTCCAAAGAAGATATAGAAGAGGAGAAGCATAGGCTCAATGGTATGTAAATAAAAGTATGATAGAGATATGAAGATAAAGTAAGGAGCACTTTCTTGTACAATCTTTTTGAAACTGATACCAAATTTCTTCACCATGTGATAACAAAATTGGTGATTATGGAAAAATATTTTAGTAATAATGATTGCATTTCTTGCTCTCTTTTGAGATTCCTAACTTCTTTATTTTGTGCTCCATTCTTTTCCATCGTATCTTTAATTACTACATCAAACTCTCTAGAGTTTCCTTCTACATATAATCAAGTAGTGTCAATCGCTTTGTGTTGTGTGTCATTCAATTGCATGGCTAGTTATCTTTTTTTTCCTCAATGACTGCTACAAAATATTCCTTGTTTCATTCAACTGATGTAGGATAAGTTGTATTTCAATGTTGTGGTTATCAATGTTCTTTTCCAATAAGTAGACTTCCATCTTCAAGATCTTTCCTCTTAATTTGTCAAGCTTTCCTCCAAGAGAACCAATTATATAATACCAATTGTTGGAATTACTTAATGGAAAAGTGAAATCTGAGAGGGGGGGAGGGTGAATTGACACTTCAAAACATTAACAAAAATAAATTCACCACACATTTATCTCATTATATAATATGCAAACTAAAATAACTATCCATGCATTTCGTACATAACATAAAGTAAATATCTTTTCACACAACATATTGGTTACCTAGAAACCCTCCAAAAGAGAAGGTAAAACTTGGGTGGGGATGACACCCACAATTCTTCACTACTGCAGTCATAAAATCTACCCAATTAAGGTTACAATTGTTTGGTCATAAACTATGATCTAGCTTGTGAGGGATCTACCCTATCAAAAGCTACAAAGACTATTAGGTCTCACCCAAAGTAAGTACTCAGTTAAGAGATTTACAAGAGTCTATTATAACTCAAAACCTATTAAGGCTAATTTGTTAGGATATTTTCTCTGTATCACCTATTAAAATTATTTAACACCATGATCCTTTGGTTAGCACCTCTTTTCTAGATGTCATATCTTCTCTTTCCTAATGTGTCCTTGATCCTTTTGATCAGATATGTTACATATGTCTTTTTTCTTCTCTATTATGTTCTCTCTAACTGATTCTATAGTTCATCCCTCTATCTCAACCTCATTAGCCACAAAGAATGACCTCTCTTGACATAACATTCATCTCTCTTGAGGCTCCTCTCTCTCCATGCATACAAACTATTTAGGGTTAGGTTAGAATAAATGGTTATGATTGATCCATATTGCTGCTTAAAGCATTCTTTTTTCTAATTAGTTGGATGTACTACACAGGGATTCACAATATACATCCTTACTTATCTTCTAGGATCATGAAGCAATCGTTAGTTTGGCCCACAAATGGTTACATAGAAGTTTGTGCCATTACAAAAAACTATGCCAAAACTATTCAATCAACTCCTAAACACTTTGATGCTTAGCCATCACTATGTCCTCAATGTTGTAACTTGGCTTCTAAATGACTCGACATACAATATCTAACCAAGACATGATTCACTTGGCATATATAGACTTTCTCGGCATTTGAGAGACTTAACACATACCATCTGCTCAACACATACTAATGCTCCACACCAACTAAGTATATTGCTCAGCATGGATTTTCTAACCACTTATGCTTAGCTTTCTCTTTTCACTTGGCTCGCATTATAATTTTGCTAGAATATGACTTAAGAGATTTTTCACTTCTTTGTCAAAACCAAAATGATATCAACAACCTCCCCCTTTGACATGACTGGAAAAACACTTGGTCATGGATATACATTTTGGTGCAAAAGCACCTACTCTAAAATCATCAAACAATGTACCTAGGAGTTCTAAACATTCTACATAGGTTAGTTAGGCACATTGATCCAATTGTAAGGCCTAGTTCCAAAATTAGGCATAACTATGAGCCCCTAGCTAACTAAGGTAAAAAATGGTCAATAAACCTAAAATTCATAGGATTCTAGGTTTTTTCCCATGTTTTTAATATTTAGATCCATTTTTAATCACTTTCATAATGTTTGGACCAAGTTTGGTCACTAGAATTGCAATTTTGCAAATTTTCTAAAAGTTGCTCAAAACGTTGTCAGCAACTTTTGAGTAACCTTCTTAAAAGTTTGAGTTGGCCCTCAAAGAAAGCTAAGCAATTTAATTTCTAAACTCTTCTCCCAGTGGCTAAAATAGTTTGAGTTGGCCTTGTAACCATTAGGAATGCCTAGCAAAGCCCTCATAGGCCGGTGCTAGGAAGAAAAATGTGTTTTGGCATTTGAAATTAATAAAGGGAATAGTATTTCTCTATAAAACTGATTTTTTTGGCCATTGTACAGATTGGTACAAATGTGAGGGAATGTGTCAGTGATTCTATAAGTTGGATCATTGAGAATATTTCATTTTGGAACAAGTCTCATGTATTGACCTGTTATAGTTTGAGAGATATCAATTTTTTACTCTCACTACCTAGAAATCATCCTAGGGTTGGAAGCGGGTGGGAGAGGAGGAGAGAGAGTAGGGGAAGGAAGAGTAGTAGGTGAGAGAGGGAGAGTGGTTTAGAGAACCTAATAAAAAAAAATTATTATCTTAATTTAATAAGGTTTAGGGATGGATCAAATAATCTCCCTAAGACCATCCACTTTTGTAATGGATACAAGACCCCATGGTGCAATTATATGCCTAGGCATCATTTGGTCAATGAAGTGGATTTTTAATTTATTTCATGTTTTTTAGGGTAGTCTAGGTGTTTAGAGCATTAGGATAACCTATATGAGTTGCTAGAATTCAATTTACAAGAAAATGTGGTCACAAAGAAAAGATTGCAAAAATTGCAAAAAGTTGCTTAGCAACTTTTGCAATTTGTTGACAAATTTTTAAACAAAGCACTCCCAATGGCTAAAACTACCATAAGGTGGTTTAACTTGTTCCAAAGGATCTATAAAGGCTCTAACCATACAAAGGAGGAGTATGTATGAAGAAAATTATTGCAACTTGCTCTTTGATCAATAAAAATATGTTGTTCCAATACAATTTTCTTGATTTCTTCCATACAAAATGACATCTGATGACTAAAGGGTGAAAACTTTGCATTGATCAGTTGGCCCTATTTATTTGTAATATTTTGGTTTTTTTTTCAATTTTTTATCAATTATAGTGTTCAAGTTATTCAATTTTCTTGGCCAATGTTCTAAAAAACCCTTAAAACTAGGGTTTGGTCAAAGAAATGGCCCTAATTTGAATCTCCACCATTGGAATTCTTTCCAATTTGGCATGGAGAAAGTTAGGGGTATGTTATATCATATTTTTCAAGTTTGGGAATAGGATTTTGCAACACTAATTTTTAGGAGCATTCCCTAGGTCAAATATCCCTCTGTATTTGACCTTGTTTTGATGCAATTTGAATGGATAATGAGAATAAAGGAGGTTGAGGACTTGGCATAAGAACAAGATACCCTTATTTGAGTTAGGATAATAGCCTAGTGGTGGAGTTCAGACTTCATGAACCCATCCTTTATCATTTTTCTTGAAAACCACACCTAAAGTAGCTAGTTAGGCCTAAGTACTTGGTATTGGTTGAGGCATGTTGGAGTGGAGTGAGGCCTTGAAACTTTGGAGTTTTTCAGCTCTTGAAAAAGGGTATTTAAATCTATATTTGGTTTACTAGGTCCTTTGAAAGTTTTGAAGTTATTGGTTGAAAACTAATTTAGGAGGCCTAATAGGCTACTAGGTCAAATTCAGCATTTTAAATTATGGGTTGTTGGAAGTGGGTCAATTGGATGGTTTACCTTTTTTGGGTTGAATGTGAGTTGTTTCAAGCCTTTTTTGGTGGTAAATAGACCAAGAACACCCAAATTTCCATTTTGCCATTTTGCAGAAGGAAGTCTTGTTTGCACTAATTTGGGTGTAGTTGGGTCTAATGTCTTGCTTGTGGAGTTGGGCCTAGAAATCTATTTGAGAGATTGTCTAATATGAGTATCCACTAAGGGAAGTGAACCAAAGCCCTTGAACAATCCCTTGTGAAGTTTGGACTGATTCTTTCTTCCTTTGTGCTTGCTCTGCATCAAGTGGTATCAAAGCCACTTTGATTTTGTTGTGACACCATGTCTAATGGAGGAGAAGAGCCTAAAATGGAGATCCCCTTGAGGATCACCAATGTGGAACTAGCCAAGCTAGTCAAGGAGTAGATGGCTGAGAGTAGAGTAGTCTAGGAAGAGAATAGGACTATGAAGAGGGAGTTGGATAGACTCGAGAATAAAATGAGGAAAGGGAGTGATGATGAATTAGAACCTAAGGAGATAGAAGGGAATGAAGAACAAGAGAACATTCCTATAGATCAGAGACCTTTCCTTGCTACATTGGAAATGGTTGGAAAGAAAGGAGAGGGGGACTTACCCACTTTTCATGGTAAGTTGGACCTTGATGAATGCATGGATTGGATTGAAGCCTTAAATAATCATTTTGAATATGACAAGACCCATAAAAATCAAAAGATTAGTTTCACCAAGGCCAAACTCAAAGGCCCTACCTTGAGTTGGTGGAACTTTTCGCAAAATGAGAGGTTGGATGAGAACAAGGAGTAGATTGCCACTTGGAAGAAAATGAAGGAAGAAATTAAAAAGCAGTTCATACTTGAAGACTATGAGGTGTTAGTACACAAAATGTTGCAAAATCTTAGGCAAAGGGACTTGGATGCCAGCACCTATACACAAGAATTCCACAATTTGACCCTCAAAGCCAATTTGTATGAAACTGAGAAGAAAAAACTTGCAAGGTATGTAAATGGTTTAAAGTATAGCATTCAAGATGAATTGACTTTGATTACTCTTGGTTCAATACATCAATGTTTTAATATGGCTTTAAAAATTGAGAAAAAACATAAAAGAAAAGGGGATATAAGTAGTAGGGGTAGAGGTAGGTTCCATGTAATGGGATCCTTTAATAAAAGTCAAGAGGATTCTAGTGGTTCAAATGTTGAAGGTGAGTCTACAAATAGAGGAACATTTAGGGGTAGAAGATCCAATGGTAGAGAAAGGTCTCATGGAAGGGGGCCTAGTGTGTTCATGGTTAAATACTTCACTTGTAATCAAGTAGGACATCAGTCCTTTGGATGCTCTGAAAAGAACAAACAAGGGGATAGGAGAATCCAATTGACCCAAGAGGAGGACAATTAGAGTGTTACTTCTTACCAATCTACCACTTCAAGGCCTACACTTCTAGAGCATGGTGAGTCCTTAATGATGCAAAGAATAATGTTGAAAGCCCCTACAACTTTAGAACCACCTCAAAGGAAGTCATTATTCAAAACTTTATGCAAGGTTATAGTGGATTCTAGTTCCTTTGACAATGTTGCTTCTAAGGAGATGGTAGATAAGTTGAAACTAACTACAAAACCTAACCCTTAACCCTATAATGTTTCCTAGCTGAAAAAAGACAAAAAAACACTCATAAATGAGCAAGTGTGGGTGGAGTTCAAGATAGGTGAATATAATGAAAAAGTTTTATGTGATGTGGAAGAGATGGATGCATGCCATTTGTTTCTTGGGAGGCCATGGCAATATGATGTGTGTGCCAAACATGATGGCTAGACAAATATATATACTATAACCAAGGATGGGGTTGAATACACTATGCCACCTTTGCTTGATGATGGGAACCTTGCTACAAATGGGGTGATGTTGGTAGGTGAGAAATAATTTATGAGGATCACTAAAGAGAAGGACAAAACTTACTATGTATTGGTAGTTAGACCTCAAAAAAACCCCATCAAGAAGTCACAAGGTCCAACCAAGGTTGTTAATATTGGGCCCAAGGAGGTAAGAGACTTGTTGGAGAAGTATAGAGGGATAGTTGTAGGCCACCAACCAGAGACCTTACCACCTAAAAGAGACATCAATCATTGCATAAAATTTATGCTAGGGGCTACACTTCAAAATAATGTAGCCTACAAGATGATCCTAGAGTAGAATGAAAAAATAACAAAACAAATTGAAGAGTTATTGACTAAGGGGTTCATTAGGAAAAGTATAAGCCTATGTGTAGTCCCTATAGTCCTAGCCCCTAAAAAGGATGGGACTTAGAGATTGTGCATAAATTCTAGAGCAATCAATAGGATAACCATTAGATATAGGTTTCCTATGCCAAGGATAGAAGACCTCTTGGACTATTTAGGGAAAGCATCTATTCAAAGGTGGACCTCAAGAGTGGATATTATCAAATTAGGATTAGGTGTGGAGATGAGTGTGGAATAGCATTTAAGATCTAAGAAGGCTTATATGAGTGGCTTGTGATGCCTTTTGGGTTATGTAATGCACCTAGCACCTTTATGAGGCTAATGAATGAAGTACTAAAACCTTTCTTGAACAAATTTGTTGTTGTGTACTTATATGATATCTTAATATTCGGAAAGGATAGAGATGATTATTTAAGGAACCTAGATTTGGTTTTGAATAGGCTTTATGAAGAGAAACTAATGATAAAATTGGAAAAATGTTCATTTTTGTAGAAAGAATTGATCTTCTTGGGGTTTTAATATCAGGAGGAGAGTTAAAAATGGATCCTTCCAAGGTTGAAGCCATCCTTAACTAGCCACCACCCACCACTCCATTAGAGGTAAAGAGTTTTCATGGTATGTGGAGTTTTTATAGAAAATTTATAAGAAATTTTAGTGGTGTGTTCTCCTATGATAAATACTATAAAAAGAGGAAGGAAATGTGTGTTCCCTTGGACCAAGGAGGCTAATTATTCCTTTGAATGCTTGAAAAGGAACATTGCATACAAACCTATTTTGGTGCTTGCTGACTTTTATAAATTGTTTACAGTTGAGTGTGATGCTAGGAACAAGGCAATTGGAGGTTTCCTAAGCAAGGAGGGTAGGCCTATGACCTTTTTTAGTGAAAAGCTTAATGAGGCCAAGAAAAAATATTCAGCATATGATGTTGAACTCTATGCTATGGTGTAGTCCCTTAGGAAATGGAGGCATTACTTATTGCCTAAAGAATTTATTGTATATACTAATAATCATGCCTTAAGTCTCTTGAATAGGAAAGAAAAGTTAAACCATAGGTATATGAGGTGGATAAAATTTCTACAAGCTTACACCTTCACTATTAAATAAAAAAAGGAGAAACTAACAAAGTTGCTGATGCGCTTAGCAAGAGAAATTTGACAATTCAAGAAGTTCAGTTGGAGAGCAATGACATCGATTAAATGAAGGACATGAATGAGAAAGATGAGGATTTCAAGGAGGCAGACCAAGTCTATAGATCCATGGGAGAAAGGTATCATACTAAATTTGGTGAGTACATTCTCCAAGAAGGCCTTTTGTTCAAGGGTGGTCAGCTTTGTGTTCCCAAGGGATCTATTAGGGATAATATTATAAAGGAAAAACATTGTGGCAATTTAGCAGGGCATTTTGGAGTTGACAAAACTCTAGAATAGGTTAGGAGATTTGTTGAAGAATTTTTGATTTGTCAACAAGCAAAGGGAGGCACATCAAATGTAGGACTCTATACACTACTTCTAGTACCTCACAAGCCTTGGGATTCAGTGAGTATGGATTTTATTGTTTGACTACCAAATACTAAATTAAGTTATGATAGAATTTTTTTGGTTGTGGATAGGTTTTCTAAAATAACCCATTTCATAGCTTGCAGGACCACTCATGATGGCTCCCATGTAGCAAGTTTGTTCTTCAAAGAAGTTGTTAGGCTTCATGGTTTTCCCTTGTCCATTATATCTGATAGGGATCCCAAGTTTTTGGATAATTTTTGGAGGACCTTATGGAGAAAGTTAGGAACCAATTAATTTTTTTCATCTACCTATCACCCTTAATCTAATGGATAGACTGAGGCAGTCAATACACCCTTAGGAAACATGCTTAGGTGTCTTTCCAAGCAACATGCAGCCTCATGGGATTGTGTTTTACCCCAAGCAAAGTTTTCCTTTAATGATTCCATTAATAGAAGTACAACTCTAACCCCTTTTTAGGTTATTTATGGCACTCAACCTTGGGGTACCTTGGAAATCATAGATGTTAAAGACATGGAAAGGAGAAGTTCACAAGCTAAAGATTTTGTGGAGGTCATGAAAGAAGTCCATCAGCAGGTATAGGACAAGTTGCAAGATATTTCCATCAAATGCAAGGGGCAAGTGGATAAAAAGAGAAAATAACTTCAGTTCAAAGTGGGGGATATGGTAATGGTCCATCTTAATAAGGCAAGGCTTCCAAAGAAGATGCATCCAAAATTGTAGATGAAAAACGTTGGCCTATTTAAGATAGTAAAGAAGTGTGGCAACAATACTTACCAAATTGATTTACCCTCTGATATTAACTTGTCTCCTATTTTTAATGTTTCTGACCTCTATGCTTTCAAGGGTGGTTTTTCAAATGACATGGATGTAGGTACACTTTCATATTCCAAGGAGGAGTTGAAGAGAATCATCCCACCTATTGGGAGTCAAAATTGCCTTCCCTATTTTGAGTACCATTGAGAAATTTAAGCCCTATAAATGCTTTAAAATGCATGTGTACCCAGCTATTAGTTTGAGGCCTGAGAGGTGTTTAATTTTTCTAGCACCTTGCATTCAACCTATCAACATGTTACATGAAGTTAAACTATGATTTTGAGTCATTTCGTGAAGTCCTATTTTGAGCAATTATCAAATCTGCATTTTACCCTAAGTGTCAAATAGTGACAAGAGGCTATGTTTGCATCTAAATATCTCCCACCCAGTAACCTTTCATGACTCACCACTTTGGGAGTATCTAGTGTCCATACTTGAGAGCCTATGTTTCAGATTTCAAGTCATTTTGAGCTTTTTTGACTAAGTTTTGAATCCCTCAAAGTTGGTTAGTTGTCAATGTAATGCCGATATGAAATGTTTAGAATTCTAGGAAGCCCTATTTGATGTGCTATAACTTTTGAGCAGTTGGAAAACATGTTGAAATTGGTTTTGTATTGTATTTTAGACATTAGAATCTTGTTATGTTTCAAGTTTTAGCTTATGACGAATCCATTTGATCAGTTTTCAAACGTGATTCCAACTACAATATATAACTTTTTACTGGTGTCAACATTTGCAGATTTTTTGGGACCCTTTTTTAGGATGTTATAACTCCTAATCCATGATAGGTGAGATCAATTCAATTGTACCATTGTGTTATCCTCTAAAAATACTTTAAGTGTGCCAATTTTCAAGTCTTGACGAATCCATCTACACACTTTTCTAGGTTAATTCCATTTGTAACAATCTAAGTAGCCCACTTTGACCACTTGCCAAATGTGTCTTGTTATTCGTCATGAGCTCAAATTGCAGATCCAGACTCTACTCATGAAAAAGAACCAATACCCCAATTTTCATTTTCCCCAAGTGTTAGTTTTCCTAGTTTTCCAAGCCAATTCCAAACCCAACTTATTGCTTTCTGACATGTTTTCTTGCAGGTAGTTCTGAGAGGTCGAATTTGACGGTCAATATCTTTTGACCTTGAACTCCTCATGAGATGAGATTTGACAGGGTGCAAGAACACAAAACAAAGAATCAATGTAGCATTTTACATAGCTCGATCAGAGGTTTGGTTCAGTTTTTAAGGCTAGTCAACGGACCTCCTGGCGCAAAAGTGACAGGTTGCAAAAAAGGATAAAATGAGTTTCAAATGTTGATTCAGCGATCAAATTTGTTTCAAATTAGTATCAGATGTTCCATGGATCAATCTGAGGTTTCAGTTGTCTGAAACTAAAATATTTTTTAGTCAAACCCACTTTTGGGGCCCGACTAATTGCATCAGACTAAATAAGAAATATGAGGGTATGAGCATTTAAAAAAAAGAAATGGTTGGTTTGTTTTCAAAAAAGGAGAAGCCCACGCATGTCATTGAGGTGGTCTCCTTGAGAGAGCATCAAAGAATACTTTTCAACAAACAATCCATGTAATTATATGCAAGAGCTTCAAGTCTAGAAGCTAGGCAATCATTTCTTATGCATTCTCTCACTAGGGTTGCCAATATTCCCACCTGTAGAAAAGGTTCTTGCTAATTAGTGAAATTAAGTATGACTAGGGGTAAAATCTATGGTGTTTGGATGATGGGAAGAATGTTTACTTTCTTTTAAAAAGGGAAGCCCACACAACATTGAAGGGAGTAGCCCACGCATCTTGAAAAAGGAGTCCACGTCAAACATGATCAACACTCCATGAAAAGCATGCTGAATGAGGAACAAGGTAACCTTTGGAGGTCCAAATAGGGGAGCGATAGGAAAAAGATGTAGTCCAAGAGCCTCACACATAAAAAGAAGACCTAGTTTTAAACATGAAGCAGAGTTGCCAACATTAAAAGGAAATTCACAGGTAGAAAATGGATAAGGCGTCAGTCCAACAAGGAGGTCTATTTGAAGAAGAGGCATTATAAACGATAAGGAAGTTAGTGCATTCAAAACTAAGAGCAATGCCTTGTAAGCAAAGAACCCACGGCATTAGAATGAAATCATTTTTAAAAAAGATTAAAGATAGGATGCCATCTTCTAACAAAGACTTCATGCAGTAAGGAGTAGCCCACACAAAGGGAAGAAACTCTATAGTAAGAGACAAGTGAGGTGGCATAGCAAATAAAAGAACAACCATGTACAAGGACCAAGTTGTCAAAATAAAGAAGAATTCACATTCTATAGGATAAAAGGTAGAGAAGCTCTAGAAATAGGGGATGGTCCACATCAACAGCACATAGCAAAGGGGCCATGTCATTTCAAACCAGCAACTAGTCAAAGGGGAACCCTACATTGAGGAAGAAATGAGTTTAAAATGTCTCCACACACCATGGTAAAATAAGTCTCATGATAGAGACTAGAAATGCCATCCATTTGAAAGGAACACCTGCAGGTCTAACAATGAAAGATGCCATTGTTCAAAGTAGCTCCATGGCATAAGAAGAGCTTAAGCAAGCCAATGAAAAGAATAATAGAAAATGCTAAAATTTAAGGTCATAGAAAATGAAGCCTATGGCTAAGATAAGGCCTTATGCATGCAAAGGCAAAAATGCCATGTATAAATGAACGCTTAGTCAATGCAAGAGAATCTGCCAATAAATAAATAAAATGCAGTCTCAAGCCTTTATCCCACATGTGATAAGCATGGGGATATTATGTTACTTAAATACTTCAACACATCAAAGACTAGTTGTCTTTAAGAAAATGTCTTTTAAAGGCATGAATTGCTTAGAGGGACCCATGTGCACAGGTGGATGACAACTGGATCTGGCCAATAGCAATATTTTGAACAAAGAGACACATATGATGAGGTAGCAAGTTCAAATTCAGTTGCATGAGATGTTGACAAGTGTCACGATCTGACAACGAGTGCAAGCCTGCAAAATAGAGTTTCACTAAGGATAAAAATTGTGGGAATGTGAGCATGTGACACATGGCAGTAGGTCCCATGCGCGGTGAGGTGGCACTCTAGAGTAGGATTAGGTGGGAAGCGTCCAGATTGCACCACGTGGCCTAGATCAAAGGCCAATGCATTTTTGCAAAATAAAGATGCAAGATGGATAACAAATACGAGAATGTGGGATTCTAACATGTGGCAAGTGGGTCCCGATTGGTGATGAGGTGGTGCCAGAGGTCTAAATAAATATCGAGTACAGATAGGATGCTACTACATGGTAGATCCAACGAATGGTGCAATCTTGCATTTTAGAGTTGCAAGCTCATTAAACAATGAGGGTAAGCAAGTGAGTGACATGTGGTGCAGGGCTCACCCAGTGATGATGAGGCATGGTGATGTAGCAGTACAGCTAGAATGGTGACATGGAGATCCAATAGTGATCGAGAAACCAATGTGAGACTGCCAAGTGGCAGAGATGTGTAGGTGTTGACTGAGCAATGAGGTGAACCAATCGGGTGATCCCACATGGCAGCTCGGTCAAATCTAATTTGACTCAAGGGGCAATACAAGGTAAAAAATATAAGATGTTTGAAAATGTCAAATTTTTAATATATTTTGAAAAAAGGTGCATGTTAGATCTTTTTTAAAATTTAAAAAGGTCATTTTCCAAAGTTTAAACTTTAGACAATTTTAAATTTTTAAATTTAAAATATCAAGGATGCAAACCTGAGTTTTCAACAGAGGGGGGTGATTTTCAAACTAAGATTTAGGAGTTTCCCAGTAAGTTAAATATGTGATATTATATATCACTAGAATAGTGAGAAGATGAACTTTCTAATTATGGAGTTCATTTCTACACAAGAATTCAAGGGTTCAAGTTATAGCTAGAAACCTAAAGTTTGGGTCCTTCTCAGCGGAATGAGCCAAAATTGAAAATGCAGTTACAATATCAGTAACAGACAGTGAAAATGCAATTTAGGGCTGAATTTAACCACTTTCAAGTCAATTGAATTTGGATTTCACTAACATTTCATAAGGCAAATCAGATTTTGGTGACTCAAAAGGGTTTTCATCATTGAATAGAAGATATTTGCAAATTAGTTACAAAGTAATGATGAAAACAAAAATTAGATCAATGGTAGAAAGAAGAGAGAGGTTATTCAGTTGCAATAGATTGAATGTCAAGTGGACACATGTTAGGCATAAATCAGATCCAAGAATTCATTTTCTTTTCTATATCTTTCTATCTTTCTTTCATTGTAAGGGTTGGCAGTTTTCTTTGGGTTATATGAGCAGGTTTCCAGTGTTTTACTGTGAAACCATTTTCTTCAACATATTCTCTCTTGTATGAACATCATTAGGAAGGTTAATACAAATAGTTTAGATTTGTTAGTTGTTTTCTATGTTTTCATTTCATGCATATGAATGTACATAATTTCAAGGAAATTATTAAAAAGAACAACAGATGGTTGAGTTTCATCTTGAATCTTGTCTCCTTCATCAGTGATCTTCAATGTTTAATAATCTTTGACATAGAGCTTAGGTTATAGTTGCAGTCACTTAAGGTTGTATGTTATTTCATTGTTGCCTGTAACTCAAGGGGTTATGTAAATGTTTTAGGGAAATCAATAGGGTTGTAAGTTTACTGATGGGGATATCATGTAAGAATGAGGTTCAGATTGAGCACAGGTGTCTATTTACAAGTTAAATAGATAGATCAGATATCTAAAGATACAAAAATGTCTTAGATATTCATATGTTTGTAATTAATTCATGGAATTGCCCAATAGATAAGGCACTAATTGATTATAGGATCATTAGGTCTTATCACTACATATTAGGGGTTTACTGAAATCAACATTATTAATCAAACATGTTTTACCCATTCATCTTGAAGGACTTAAATAATTAACCCCCACTCAACTTATGTGATTCACATATTTTCATTTAGCTATTATATATCTATGTTATTGCATGAGTTATTAGGAGATATAAGGGGTTTTCATCTGCAAAAATTAGGTTTAGATTTATGTTTTAAATGCACTGGTACCATATCTCAAAACCTCAAGGTTAACCCACCTAGGTCTTGCAGAGCTTGAAGTGAAGAAGAAGTTATGCCTTATAATTTGCCCAAGACTACAGTCAGGTGCATTCATCATAGGAATTTGCTAGCCTTAGATGCATTGCTCTAGTTTCTTGGTTATTTTCAAAACTATTAAATCAGGAGCCAACAAAATGGTGACTCTGCTAGGGAAACTATATTGAATGAGAATGGTAGACAAACCTTGATAATTTAAAAAAGGAGATTCAATGCAGTAGGAGAAGGGCATGAAAAAATTGCAACAGTAAGTTGTCTGATGTGTTTTTCCTAATTTCATACTTAAATGTCATGCACCCTAGTTAAGTATTATCCATTACAGTAGTATTTTCAAGGTTGAATATAGATTGTGTTGCTAAGAGTGATCATCTTTAGTCACGTCAACTAGTTGTTGTTTTCCAAATACTATTGTAATTTAGAGTCAGAATTGTTGAAAAAGGGTTTCTCTCTTTATAGTGTTTAAAAGTTTTGCAAAATTTTACAAGTTAGAATTCTAGTTCAGATCTATCATGTTATAAATCATATGTCTTAAATCTTTCTCACCAAGTGTGAGTGGTGAATCTGAAGTAAATATCTATACTAGTGCATGATTTGTTTTAAATATCAAAGGCTTTCAGTATTTGTGGGCAGATCTAGTTTGTTGGGAAAGAGAAATTGTAAGTTTCTTGATTAATGGTTTATGTGGTTACGTGTATTTGCTGAAGTAATTCATTTCAAAGGTTGAATCATTGTTGTGATTTCATTTTCCTCTTCAATGAGGTGGTGGCTCTACAAAGGATTCTATCTATGGTGTAAAGGGTTTCATATTTGCACCTATGCTAGTCAGCTGATCTAAGATTTCAAATAGCAACATATAAAGGTATTTTCAATTTTCATACTTTTTTTATTCATGAGAGTTGAATGGTAGAAATGGTTTCCTCCATCTAGTGTTTCAACACTAAGAGAGCAGAGGTAGAAGTTTAAACTCTCAAGAGATGGATTCTGAATCTAGATCTCAATATGATGTGCTAACTCATGAAAAGGTTTGTGCGAATATTGCTAGGTTGAAAAGAGAAATTCATAATAAGACTGTGTTAACATTAAGAAGTAAAATCGGTGATGTTAAGGGTCTTGATAGATTCCAAACTTACATGAAGTTTAAATCCATAGTCATGAATCTTGATGAGTCCTATAGACTGGAGAAATCTTCATGGCCAGTGATACTCTTAGAAAATTTTATGCCAAATTTGGTTGATTGGCCAGCCAAGATAAGATTAGATAAGATTTGTGAAATCAAAGATTTTATCATGGATGTTGAAAATGATTTGAAGGCTAATGAGTCTAATGCAAACAAATTCAATGAGTCCATTGAAAATCATGTCAAGGATGAAGAATCTCAGCTTTATGAATTAGAGGATAGTAATCAACAATTTGATAATATACATAATATGGATTCATTTTCTTATGAATATGAATATAAAGAAGAGGAACAGTGTGACAGTATTAATAGTCTTCGTTGTAGTGATGAATGTGAATGTGTTATGATGTTGGTTGTTGAGGTATTGTCCAAAAAGGAAGATGTATGGGATGATCATAATTCTAATTTTTCATGCTCTATTACTAACAAGTCTACTATTGTAAATGTGCCAAGCCATCTAGATAATAATCATTCACAAGGAAAAGAAACTAGGGATGAAGTCTTGTTAAGTGTTGATGAGATTTCTAATTTGTTGGCTCACAATTTCAAAAGGTATGCTAACCAATCCAAGGATGCTTTTTTTTGACATGTTATGCAATTTCATGTGGTGAATTCATTTCCCCTAAATTTGATGTGGAAGAAGATGTAGTTTCAGAATATGCTATGTTGAGTTTGGGGGGTGTATGTGATAGTAATTCATATATCAATGCACATGATGAATTCCATGTTGAGAATGAAAATGTAGGGATAAGGTCCATTGCTGGTTCATGGTTTTCTTTTTTTCACAAGGATGAGATAAATTTAGATAGCTCACGTGATGAGAAAAGAAATACTAATAAAATGGTTTATCCTAGTGAGTTATTTGAGGGAGAATTTGATACAAATCAGCATATTGTTAGAAGGAATTTTCATGATCATTCTTATGAATTGAGATCTAATCAATTTTTGGAATTTGAAGAAAATGCAGTGTTTGTTCAATTTGATTTATAGTGTACTGATGTTGCAAGTGAGGACAAATCAGATTTTTCATACTCTTCATATTCAGAGGCACAAGGTGAGTTACAATCTGATTCATGTAACTCATTGAATGAAGTAGAATACTAAGCTTTTGTGTTTCCAGTTGAAGGAATCCATCATTTAGTCAGTAGTGATCAGTTTTAGTTTAATTTCAATTGTTATGGTCATGCTGATTCATATTTTCATAGTGAGTAAGGTGAAGAAAGTATGTCTAATTTTTATATACACTGTGAAGATAATAATAGTAGTTTTGTTTTTCCTAATAAGCTGATTGAAAGTGCTGATGTGTTGGGTGAAACAAATGGGAATGAAAATTTTAGTTTGCCTCAAGAGAATGTAAATGAGAATCAAGTATATGACAAAGGTAACAAGTTTTGAAAACTTTCTGGTGGCCCAGGGCCATCGTTTGTACATAGTAGGAGTAGTTTCCCTATTTTCAATAAAGTTATTTGAGAGAATTTTTTGCTATCAGGTGTGTGGTCTACTTATTCTAGAGATATGAATCATTTTCATTCCCACAAGGTACATGCATATCTAGACAAAGTCACTATTGGGACTCAAAATTGCCTTCCCGATTTTGAGTACCATTGAGAAATTTAAGCCCTATAAATGCTTTAAAATACATGTGTACCCAGCTATCAGTTTGAGGCCTAAGAGGTGTTTAATATTTCTAGCACCTTCCATTTAGCCTGTCTACGTGTTTCATGAAGTTAAACTATGATTCTGAGTCATTTTGTGAAGTCCTGTTTTGAGCAATTATCAAATCTGCATTTTACCCTAAGTGCCAACAGTGATAGGAGGTTGTGTTTGCATCTAAATATCTTGCACCTAGTAACCTTTCATGACTCGCCACTTTGGAAGTATCTAGTGTCCATACCTAAAATTTTGTGTTTTAGATTTTGAGTCATTTTGACTCCGTTTGACTAGGTTTTGAATCCCTCAAAGTTGGTCAATTATCAATGTCATTCTGATATGAAATGTTCAAAATTCTGGGAAGCTGTGTTTGACATGCTATAACTTTTGACCAGTTGGCCAAAATTTTGAAATTACTTTTGCATTGAATTTTAGACATCAAAAACTTGTTATGTTTCAAGTTTTAGCTTATGAAAAATCCGTTTGATCAGTTTTCAAACGCGATTCCAATTGCAATTTATAACTTTTTACTATTGTCACCATTTGCAAATTTATCGATAGCCCTATTTAAGATGTTATAAATCATAATCTATGATAGGTGAGATCAAATAGGTTGTACCATTATTTTTTCCTCTAAAAATACTTTAAGTGTGCCAAGTTTCAAGTCTTTAGGAATCCGTTTGCACACTTTTCTAAGTCAATTCCATTTGCAAAAATCATTTTTTTGCCATTGTTTCAATCTACAAAAATCCAAGTAGCCCACTTTGACTACTCGCCAAATGCATCTTGTTATTCATCATGAGCTCAAATTGTAGATCCATACTCTACTCATGACAAAGAACCAATGCTCCAATTTTTGTTTTCTCCAAGTGCTAGTTTGCCCAGTTTTCCAAGCCAATTCCGAACCAAATTTATTGCTTTTTAACATGTTTTATTGTAGGTAGTTTTGAGAGGTCAACTTTGATGATCAATATCTTTTGACCCTAAACTTTTCATGAGACGAGATTCGATAAGGTGCAAGAATATAGAACAAAGTGTCAGCGTAGCAGTTTTTAGAGCCTGATCAGAGGTTTGGGTCAGTTTTTAAGGCCAGTCAATGGACCTCCTGACACAAAAGTGACAGGTTACAAAAAAGGATAAAATGAGTTTCAAATGTTGATTCAATGATCAAATTTGCTTCAAATTAGCATCAGATGTTCCATGGATCAATTTGAGCTTTCAGTTGTGCAAAAATGAAATTTTTTTTAGTCGGACCCACTTTTGGGGCTCGACTAATTGCATCAGACTAAATAAGAAATATGAGGGTATGGGCATTTAAAAAAAAGCGATGGTTGGTTTTTTTTCGAAAAAGGAGAAGCCCATGCATGTCATCAAAGTGGTCTCCTTGAGAGAGCATCAAAGCATACTTTTCAATGAACAATCCATGCAATTCTATGTGAGAGCTTCAAGTGTAGAAGCATGTAATGAACCCTTTTTGGGGGTCCATCATTTATCTACGACTTTCCTTCTATTTATATTCTTTTTCCATATTTTTCTCGTGATGATTTTGATAATCTTCTATCTGATCATCCTTCCTAGAGTTTATTCAATATATGTATATTTTCATTGTAAGAGTCACATCCTTTCATAATATATTATATTAATTTAATAGTTATATTATATAATTATATATTTTTAAGCTTAGTTATAACAATTAATATATCAACTATATTTATATTATATTATATTAATATAGTATTACTATCTTGAAATATATCATAATGATAATATCATTATTTTTGTATTAGATTATTATTTAATTTGCATTTTCATATTACCATTATAATATGATATAATATGATATTATTACATGATTATAATATAATATTACTTGTAAAATATTATTATTTTAATATTAATATTAATATACAATACTTATTTATTATTTAAGTTATATGTTAAAGTGGGGACATTATAGTCCTCCCCTCTTGAATTTGCTTGTCCTCAAGAAAAATCTTTCATACACAAGCTTTGTCATAGATACACACATATTTGCATACAAAAGACCTAGAAGGTTTATAAAGCATACATCTTTAATGAATAAAAACATGAAGCAGACACAATGTAGATAGATGAAGACACGGAGTAGACACAATGTAGACACATCATACATAGCCTTGATTAGATCCTAAAATTAACAATGCACAATGACTATACTTCTTCATTAAGCTTATGAACCTTGCAACCACAAAATAAGCATTAGTACATGCATGTAAATATATATAAACTTCGAAGAAATTTGAATGATAATAATTTAATCTAGGTCAGTTCCATACTAAGCCCAAGAGTGGAACTTTGGCCCCCTTGGCCTTGATGGCAAGTGTTGGGCATCCACACAAGGTGGTCTACTTAGTGGATTGCTTGTTTGGCTAGGAAGGTTCTTATGAAAAGGATCCATTACTATCTTTCCCTTAACTAGCACTACAATAGGGTGTCCTAACCACTCTCCCTTGATTTCAAACTCCATAGGAAAGTTGATAGGGTTCCCTTACTATCTTCCCCTTAACTAGTACTATAATAGGGTGTTCTCCCCTGATTGCAAACTCCATAGGAAAGTGGTAGGGTTCCCTTACTATCTTTCCCTTAACTTGTACTACAATAGGGTATCATAGCAGCTCTTCCCTGATTGTAGACTCCATAGGAAGGATAGATGCCCTTATAGTCTTTCCCTTAACTAGTACTACAATAAGGTGTCTTGACAGACCTCCCTTAATTGAAAACTCCATAAGAAAGTTAAATATGGCCTTTCCCTTAACTAGTACTACAATAAGGTGTCTTAACAGACCTCCCTTAATTGAAAACTCCATAGGAAAGTTAAATATGGCCTTTCCCTTAACTAGTACTACAATAAGGCATCTTATAGACCTTCCTTGATTGTAGACTGCATAGGAAAGCTACTTGAAATCCCTAAATCATTTCTCAAATAATCAATTTTACACCTTTATGATTACATTAATTTAGAAAATTTACAATTTCATATTTTAACTATGGTTGAACTTCCTCAAAACTCCATTGGCTTCCCTCTCTATTTTTTGACTGAATGTTATTGATGTTCCCTTGATCATATCTCATCTTCTTAATTTTAGGGTTTTACGTAAAGCTTTTCCTTCCTTTTGCTGTGCGAAAATTATGGATGTATCCATATAGTTGGTGTGTCATTCAATACATTGCATTGTAGGAGGTAATATAGCATTTCCCAAAGTAATCAAACCATGCTACCACCACTCATTTGCTATGTCATCTAGGTGTAGAGTAGCAAACTCAATTGTCTTTCCCTTTGTCACGAATTTCAAAGAAACATAACTATCTAGTTTCAACACCCATGCTCAAATGTTACACTAATCTCCTCCATCAAAATGTGGAAAGGTCATCTTTTGCACAACCTGTTGGAAATCCCTATTACCATGTGATGCCTTGTTGTCTATTCTTTCCATTGATCTACCACTCGAGTTGCTTTAAGTTTCTTCTATCTAATGAACTTATCAAGAGTCAATAAATCCCTAATCTCTTGTGGTAAGGTCATATACTTTTTATAATAATGTTGGATCTCCTTCATTGTTGAGTTTGGTAATTTAGACCCTTGGGCTTGTCAGGAAGATGACTCATGTTGCTTTACAATACTATATATATATATATATATATATTGATATCTTTAACTTGATAGATCTACCTAGGCATAGGGTTTTGACTATAGTCATGAATACTGATTGTACTTATGCTCAGTTATCACTTTCAAAATGTACTTGTAATAATATAGTCCTTTGAATATATTGCTGCCTGCATATGCATATGTACTTTTTCACTATTTCTAATGTACATCAATATTCTCCTTCCTTTCTAATGCTCATATGAAACTTTTGTATGTGCGCTCATCTCCTTGGTTCAGTCCCATAATGAGTGCCCATCTTATGTTGCTAAAGCATGTGTGCGACCTGAAATGATAGTGACAAAATTTAGGCCTTTATAATTGTTGTATTTCCAATGAATGGGCCTAGCTTAGATGCTGGTTCCATGTCAATTGGGTACTATAGCTAGATCTCACTCTAGTTAATGTACTAATAGGGTGCACGTAGGGTGTTCTTTAAAATCTATAGGAGCCCTGCCATTCCCTGCAGATCTGTTGGTTATTGTAACAACATTGACATATACTTGACCGAGCCCATGTGATGTGGTACCAATTCTTATACATTGTGAACCTACTCATAGTAGTAAACCTCTCATCATAGGGAGTGAATTGATAGCATTATTAACATTTCTTGGTTACTAGAAACTTCAATTTCCTAACTGTTGCAGTCAGCTCTTCTTTTACTAACAACTTTGGTCCACTTTGGTTGATAGTCTTTATTACTGTCTCATACTTCGCGTTTATGTTTCAATCAACTAAATCCTTGACAATTACTGACGACCTTATGGTGAAAAAATGAATGCCCTCCTAATTTCTTTGTTGAAGACCACCTGCATAGTATTAATTAATTGTAATGTCTCCTGCAATCAAGAGCATCTTCCATCACATTTAAGAATACAAATCTACCTTCCATCTTAATGCGATTTAAAGGTTGTAGGATATACTAATGATTCAATGTATATTGCTTCCCAAATAATTAATATTAAATATATCTAATTGGACATCTATATTTGATCCCATATTGGTTCCATCAAGCTTAGTACACTTCCAAAACCAAGAACTCCTTTGAGGCAGGAATCAGGATGATTAAGGCTTCTCTTCCTAGCACCGTTCTCCTACGTGCTCAACATCAAAAAAAAAAATTGCTTGTGCTTATCAAATTATTTCACCAATACAATGGAATGAGAAACTCCATATGCAAATAATTGTTATATTTTAGATACTATTTAATATTTCTTCCATGTCTTCAAAAACGAGAATTCCTCAGATTTAAAAATCTCCTTTCCACAAATATCAATTAGACCTTACAACTCAATAACATTTAAATCTATCATCTATTTTGTGGAGCTTGTTGCTAAGGAGTAACGACAAATTATGCAAATGGAAATGTTGGAATACAAAATGTCACTACAAAATTTGAATCACCAAATGCCATGTTTTGTATGTTGTGCAAGATGAAACCTTTTCAATCCAACATTCAAGACTGATATTGCTCAATAAGCTTCCTTCTCTCTATTTTTCTAATGGCAAGTAGGAAGTTTAACTTGAATTTCCCTCCACTCTAAATCTACCAGTTGCTAGCTTCTTACCTCTCTTCAAACACGGCTCATTCCTTAATGAATCTTAAATATTATTTTTTCTCCAATCCAATATTCTCAGCCCGCATGGAGATAATTCTAAAAATTCTATGAATTTGTCCCTTATAAGAAATCCTCATAAAAACCTTTGATAGTAATTTCTGAAAGTGAAAACTTGTTTCTGAATAAATTCCATAGGATGGGAGGATTTTCAGCTCTGATACCATTTGTAATGAACCCCTTTCGAGGGTCCATCATTTATCTACAACTTTTCTTTTATTTATATTCTTTTGCCATATTTTTCACCTAATGATTTTGATAATCTTTTATCTGATCATCCTTCCTAGAGTTTATTCAATATATGTATATTTTCATTGTAAGAGTCACATCCTTTCATAATATATTATATTAATTTAATAGCTATATTATATAATTATATATTTCTAAGCTTAGTTATAACAATAAATATAATAAGATATATTATATTAATAGTTATATTAAAATTAATATATCAACTATATTTATATTATATTGTATTAATATAGTATTACTATATTAAAATATATCATAATGATAATATCATTATTTTTGTATTAGATTATTATTTAATTTGTATTTTCATATTACCATTATAATATGATATTATTACATGATTATAATATAATATTACTTGTAAAATATTATTATTTTAATATTAATATTAATATATAATACTTATTTATTATTTAAGTTATATGTTAAAGTGGGGACATTACAAAGTAGGGCAATCATTTCTTGTGCATTCTCTCACCAGAGCTGCCAGTGTTCCCACCTGTAGAAAAGGTTCCTACTAATTAGTGAAATTAAGTATGACTAGGGGTACAATCTATGGTGTTTCGACGATGGGAAGAATGTTTACTTTCTTTTTAAAAAGGAAGCCCACACAACATTGAAGGGAGTAGCCCACGCATCTTAAAAAAGGAGTCCATGTCAAACTTGATCAACACTCCATGCAAAGCATGTAGAATGAGGAATAGGGGAACCTTTGGAGGTCCAAACAAGGGAGCAACAAGAAAAAGCTGCAATCCAAGAGCCTAGTGCATAAAAAGAAGATCTAGTGTCGAACATGAAGTAGAGTTGCCAACATTAAAAGGGAATCCGCAGGTAGAAAATGGATAAGGTGCTAGTCCAACAAGGAGTTATGTTTGAAGAAGAGGCATTATAAAAGATAAGGAAGTTAGCGCATTCAAAACTAAGACCAATGCCTTGCAAGAAAAGAACCCACACCATTAGAATGAAGTCGTTTAAAAAAAATATTAAATAGAGGATGTTATCTTCTAACAAAAACTTCATGTAGTAAGGAGTAGCACATGCAAAGGGCATAAATTCTATAGTAAGGGACAAGTGAGGTGGCATAGCAGATAAAACAAAAAACCACGTACAAGGACCAAGCTAGCAAAATAAAGAATAATTTTCATTCTATAGGATAAAAGGCAGAGAAGCTCTAGAAATAGGGGATAGTCCACATCAACAGTGCATAGCAAAGGGACCATGTCATTTCAAACCAGTAGCTAACCAGTAGCAAGTCAAAGGGGAACCCTGCACTGAGGAAGAAACTAGTTAAAAATGTCTCCACACACCATGGTAAAAGAAGTATCATGCTAGAGACTAGAAATGCCACCCAGTTGAAAGGAACATCTGCAGGTCTAATAATGAAAGATGCCATTATTCAAAGTAGCTCGATGGCATAAGAAGAGCTTAAGCAAGCTGATGGAAAGAATAATAGTCAATGCTAAAAGTTAAGGTCACATCAAATGAAGCCTATGGCTAAGATAAAGCCTTATGCATGCAAAGGAAAAAATGCCATGTATAAATGAATGCCCAGTCAATGCAAGAGAATCTGCCAATACAAAATGAAAAATGTAGTCTCAAGCCTTTATCCCACATGCGATAAGCATGGGGATATTATGTTACTTAAATACTTCAACACATCAAAGACTAGTTGTCTTTAAGACAACACCTAATAAAGGCATGAATTTCTTAGAGGGACCTGCATACATAGGTGGATGATAGCTGGATCTAGCTGGTAGCAATATTTTGAACAAAGAGACACATATGATGAGGTAGCGAGTTCAAACTCAATTGCATGAGATGTCAACAAGTGTCACGATCTGACAGCAGGCACAAGCTTGCAAAATGGAGTTGCATAGATGATAAAAAGTGTGGGAATGAGGGCACGTGACATGTGATAGTACGTCCCATGTGTGGTGAGGTGACATTCTAGAGTAGGATCAGTTGGAAAGCATCCAGATCATGCCATATGGCCTAGATCAACAGCTGGCTCTTTTCCACAAAACAAAGATGCAAGATAGATAACAAATGTGAGAATGCACGATTCAAACACATGGCAAGTGGGTCTCGGTTGGCGATGAGGTGGGGCCATAAGTCCAAATAAATATTAATGCATAGGATGCTGCCACATGGTAGATGAAACCAATGGTGCAATCCTACATTTCAGAGTTGCAAGGTCATTAAACAATGTAGGTAAGCGGATGAGTGACATGTGGCGTAGGGCTCGCCCAGTAATGACGAGGCATGGTGATATGGTGGTGCAGCCAAAATGGTGACATGGAGGTCTAGTTGTGATTAGGTAGCCAATGTGAGACTACTACATGGTAGAGATGTGTAGGTGTTGACTGAGCAATGAGGTGGAGTAATTGAGCACTGCCTCATGGCAGCCTGGTCAAATCTAGTTTGACCTGAGGGACAATACAAGGTCAAAAATATAAGATGTTTGAAAATCTCAAAATTTTAATACATTTTCATAAAAGGTGCATGTGAGATCTTTTTAAAAATTTAAAAAGGTCATTTTCCAAAGTTTAAACTTTAGGCAACTTTAAATTTTGAAATTTAAAATATCAAGGATGCAGACCTGAGTTTTCAATAGAGGGGAGTGATTTTCAAACTAAGATTTAGGATGTTCCTAGTAGGCTAAATATGCAATATTATATATCACTGGAATCATGAGAAGATGAACTTTCTGATTATGGAGTTCATTTCTACACAAGAATTCATGGGCTCAACCACTCTCAAGTCAATTGAATCAGGATTTCACCAATATTTCATAAAGTAGATCAGATTTTGGTGACTCAAAAGGGTTTTCATCATTGAACAGAAGATATTTTCAAATCAATTACAAAGTAATGATGAAAATAAAAAAATAGATCATTGGTACAAAGAAGAGAGAGGTGTTTTAGTTGCAAGAGATTGAATTTCAAGTGGACACATGTCAAGCATAGATCAGATCCAAGAATTCATTTTCTTTCCTATATCTTTCTATCTTTCTTTCATTGTAAGGGTTAGTAGTTTTCTCTAGGTAATACTAGCAGGATTCCAGTGTTTTATTGTGAAACCACTTTCTTCAGCATATTCTCTCTTGTATGAATAGCATTAGGAAGGTTAATACAAATAGTCCAGATCTATTAGGTGTTTTATGTGTTTTCATTTCATGCATATGAATGTATAATTTCAAGGAAATTAATACAAAGAACAACAGATGGTTGAGTTTCATCTTGAATCTTGTCTCCTTCATCAGTGATCTTCAATGTTTTATAATCTTTGACATAGAGCTTAGGTTATAGTTGTAGTCCCTTAAGGCTATATGTTATTTCATTTTTCTTGTAACTCAAAGGGTTATGTAAATGCTTTAGGTAAATCAACATGGTTGTAAGTTTACTGATGGAGATATCATGTAAGAATAAGGTTTAGATTGAGCATAGGTGTCTATTTACAAGTTAAATATATAGATAAGATATCTGAAGATACAAATATGTCTTAGATATTCATTTTTTTATAATTAATTCATGGAATTTCCCTAAAGATAAGACACTAATCAGTTATAGGATCATTAGGTCTTATTGCTGCATATTAGGGGTTTGCTGAAATCAACATTATTAATCAAATGTGTTTTATGACATTGATCTTGCACTTCACAACACTCTAGAGATTGGAGTTTCTTTTATGCATGGGAGAATGGTGTAGAGTACCTAATCAAAATTTTTTATTTTCTTAATGTGATAAGATCTGGGGATGGATCAAATAATCTCCCTAAGACTATCCACTTTTGTAATGGATACAAGACCCCATGGTGCAATTATAAGCCTAGTTATCATTTGGTCCAATGAAGTGGATTTTTAATTTATTTCATGTATTGTAGGGTATTATAGGTGTTTAGAGCATTAGGAGAACCTATAGGACTTTTTAGAATTCAATTTGCAAGAAAATGTGGTCACAAAGCAAAAAATTGCAAAAAGTTGCTCAGCAACGTTTGCAATTTGTTGACAACTTTTTAAATAAACCACTTCCAATAGGTATAACTACCATAAGGTGTTCTAACTTTTTCCAAATGGCCTATAATGGCTCTAAAAATCTAAAGGAGGAGTATGTATGAAGAAGATCATAGTAACTTGCTCTTTGATCAATAAAAATCTTTTATTCTAGTACAATTCTTGTAATTTCTTTCGTACAGTACAACATCTAATGATTAAGAGTGAAAAATTTGCATTTGATCATTTGGCCCTATTTATTTGTAATATTTTGGTTTTTGTTTCAAGTTTTTATCAATCATAGTGTTAAAGTTATTCAATTTCCTTGGCCACTATTCTGAGAAACCCTTAAAACTAGGGTTTGGTCAAAGAAATAGCCCTAGCTTGAATCTCCACCATTGGAAATCTTTCCAATTTGGCATGGAGCAAGTTAGGGGTATGTTCTATCATTATTTTCAAGTTTGGGAATAGGAGTTGTAGCACTAATTTTTACGAGCAGGCCCTAGGTCAAATATCACTCTGTATTTGGCCTTGTTTTTAATGCAATTTGAATGGATAATAAAAAGAAAGGAGGTTGAGGACTTGGCATAAGAACAAGATATGCTTATTTGAGTTAGGATAATAGCCTAGTGGTAGAGGTTAGACTTCATGAACCCATCCTTTATCATTTTCCTTGAAAACCACACCTAAAGTATTAGGCTTAATTGCTTGGTATAGGTTGAGGCATGCTGAAGTGGAGTGAGACCTTGAAACTTTGGAGTTTGTTAGCACTTGAGAAAGGGTAGTTAAATCTATGTTTGTTTTACCAAGCCCTTTGGTAAGTTTTGAAGTTATTGGTTGAAAATTTATTTAGGAGGTCTAATAGGCTACTAGGTCAAATTCAACATTTTGAATTGAGGGTTGTTGAAAGTGGGTCCATTAGATGGTTTACCTTGTTTGGGTTGAGTGTGAGTTGTTTCAAGACTTTGTTGGTGGAAAATAGATCAAGAACACCAAAATATGCATTTTTTCCATTTTGTGGAAGGAAGTCTTGTTTGCACTAAGTTGGGTGTAGTTGAGTTTTCTGTCTTGATTATGGAGTTGGGACTAAAAATCTATTTGAGAGATTTTTTAATATGATTATCCCCTAACAGAAGTGAATCAAAGCCCTTGAAAAATCATTTGTGAAGTTTGGAGGTTGCTTAGAAGTTTGGATTGATTCCTTCTTCCTTTCTGCTTGCTCTTCATTGGGGGGGGGGGGTGAGGGGGGGGGGCGAGAGAGAGAGAGAGAGAGAGAGAGAGAGAGAGAGAGAGAGGGATAAGGAAAAGAGTATGGGATAGGATGCAAAGAAAGAGAGGGGATGCGGTAGGGAGAATGTGAGAGAGGGTGAATAGGGGAAAAGAGAGGGTGGGAGAGTAGGAGACAGAGGGAGAGTAGGGGATGACAAACTAAGATGTGAGAGAGGAGAGGGAGTAGGGGCAAGAGGGATAGAGAGATACACTAGGGGGTGGGAGAGGGTGGCAGAGTGGGAGAGAGTAGGAGGTGATAGTTAGAGAGAGAGAGAGAGAGTAGTGAATGGGAAAGGGAGAGAGAGAGAGAGAGAGAGAGAGAGAGAGAGAGAGAGAGAGAGAGAGAGAGAGAGGGGGGGAGAGGGAGAGAGAGAGAGAGATAGAGAGAGATAGAGAGAGACTAGAAGTGCGAAAGGGGGAGAGAGAATAGGGGAAGGAAGAGTAGTGGGGAAGAGGGAGAGAGGGAGAGGGGGAAAGAGAGTAGGGAAGAGAGAGAAAAAAAGTATAGGGAGAGAGGGAGAGAGGGAGAGAGAGAGAAAGAAAGAGGGTGAGAGAGGGTGGGAGAGGCATAGAGAGATTAGGGGATGGGAGAGTAGTGTGTGTGAGAGGGAGAGAGGGAGAGTAGGGGATGGGAAAGTACTAGGTGTGTGTGTGTGTGTGTGTGTGTGTGTGTGTGTGTGAGAGAGAGAGAGAGAGAGAGAGAGAGAGAGAGAGAGAGAGAATGAGTGAGATTAGGGGGATGAAGAGGGAGGGAGAGAGAGAGAGAGAGAGAGAGGATAAGGAAAAGAGTATGGGATAGGATGCAAAGAAAGATAGGGGATGTGGTGGGGAGAATGAGAGAGGGAGGGAAAGGAATGGGAGGGGGGGAGAGGGAGGGAGAGAGAGAGAGAGAGAGAGAGAGAGAGAGAGAGAGAGAGAGAGAGAGAGAGAGAGAGAGAGAGAGAGAGGGTGGAAAGGATGAGAGAGAGAGAGAGTAGGGGATGGTAAAGTAAGAGGTGAGAGAGGATAGATAGAGAGATGGAGAGGGAGAGAGTGTAGGGGGAGTGATAGAGAGAGAAGATAGACTAGGGGGTGGGAGAGGGTAGGGAGAGTGAGAGAGAGAGTAGGGGATGGGAGAGTAGGCAGTGATAGAGAGAGAAAGAGAGAGTAGGGAATGGGGAAGGGGGAGAGGGGGGGGGAGAGGGAGAGGGAGAGGGAGAGAGAGAGAGAGAGAGAGAGAGAGAGAGAGAGAGAGAGATGGGAGAGAGAGGGAGGATGTGGTAGGGAGAGAGAGAGATAGTAGGGAATGGGAGCGGGTGAGAGAGGGAGGGAGGGAGAGAGAGAGAGAGAGAGAGAGAGAGAGAGAGAGAGAGAGAGAGTAGTGGATGACATTAATTGTACAAGAAAAGATGAAAAGAAAGAGGTGCTTTTGCAAAAAAATAATGTTGGTTATGGAAACCAATAGCATTCAACAAAACCACTTCTTGAATTAACCTTATAATGGGAGAGGAGTTGGGATGAAGTTACATTTGATTAGTCCTACCAAGCCTGTATATCAATTAGTTTTTTGAGCAAGTGATTTTGACTTTTCTTTTGTGGTTAAGTGTCATAGCATCTTACTTGTTATGGGTGTGATTAAATGATGTTTGAAATCTCTACTTAAGGCATTCATTTGGAAATATGGTGTCATCCTTTTCTTGCAGTAGATTTAACATGATAAAAATCTGATTATAATGTTTTTAGTTTGAACACAAAATGCATATTTTTTAAGGAATTGGTTTCAATTCAATTACATGGTTCATGGCAATATTTAAAGATCTGAATTTGAATTAGAGTGCAGATTTGAATTAGATCATATTTCATCAATTTAGATTCAAAATGGGCATTCTTTGGTTGGTGAAATTATTGTGGTGAAATCAGATTTTGATATGTGTTTTAGTATAGAATATAATTGGTTTCTTAGAGAAAATTTGGTAACAAACATGTAAAGTAGAATAGAAACTGATTTTTTATGAGCAGATTTTAAATACAAAGGAATTGTGATCTTTGGATATGGTTGGGGAGTGACATTATTTAGTGGAAAGATGGTGGAAACTTGACTATTTTCTAGTGAAGTGGAGCAGCATGTGAAGTACAAATTTGTGAGTTCTAAATAAAGATGATATTATTATATCTAACAAATAATATTATTGGTGTTTGAATGTTACAAGGTTGTGAGCCTCTTAATTCAATCTCTATTAAGACAATACCAAGAATATATGAAAATTAGAATGATTAATTTTCCTCCCTCTTCATCAAGGGCTGAGAGAGAGAGGGGGGAGAGAG